>FIZU01003337.1:0-46296 GCA_900064475.1 Pseudococcus longispinus
AAAAAATGGACACTTTTTTAGGATTGACCCCAGCCATTAGACATATCCATGTCAAAAACAACTTTCATTTCATGGGACCTCAACCTCAACGTTTCTTGTTGTGTTCAGCCGATAGTCCATGTTGAATATCGAAAAAATTTCTAATCGATATTTTCACAAGATTATCGATAAATACTAGTATTGATAATTGATAAATATTGATAATTATCGATATTCGATCAAGTTCTTTTCCTTCCCCTTGGCATTTTTCTTTTATTTTTTCGATTTTCAGATTCGATTTTGAATTTTCCGTTTAGCTTTTGGGGTTTTGGATTTTTCTTTTCGCATTTGTGGTCTTGGCATAAAAATTCCCAAAAATTCAAAAATGTTTTTCAGTCAGTCCATTCAAAAAATTGGTCATAATTTCAAACTGACCCGGTTGGTATTGGATAAATCAATCCAAAGACAATACACCACTAAAAAATACCCATTTTTTGCACAACCTATACACTAACGAATGATACAACCAAACCCCTGAATAAAGCCCAAGCATCACAATGAATACTCGATTCGTCATTGACCATCGTACACCATATTGGTTTACCAAAGAAGCGAGAATTAATTTCACACCATAAATACTCGTACGTTAAAACTAGGTAGCTAAAAAAGGTTTATTATACGATCACGGAGACGGCGTTAACAGAGGTTCGTGCAAATACTACCAGCCTTCGCAATAAAAACACGACGACGAGTCGGACGTCAACATCACGAACCGTATAAACGTACCACACTTCACACTTTCAATTTCGTTCATTTCTAACATACACAATGGCAATTATAAAACCATTTAAACGATTTCACATATACCTACTACGTGAATCATTCTGCACTTAACAACCTATAGAAGAGATACCACACGTTCATCCCAACTCTTAATTTCATATTGAAAAATAACACCTTTGATTTTGCAAAACACTGGATCAGATAAGAACATGAAAATCATTTACTTCGGTTCGTATACACGTACGGCATAAATACCCAAACCAAAAACACACGAATAAATTTCGATTTCGACTTAGGGCTATACCAGCGTTCAATTCACCCGGTAAATCTGCGCAGATTACCGCATTTCGCTATCCACCTTGACCAACGAACCGCAAGTAATCAAAGTTTGTAATCTATCGATCGTAAATATTTTGCAAATTAGAATATCGCTGATATTTGCGGTCGCAGGCTCCAGCACCAGCAGTAATAACTCAATACGTACTTAAATAGCTGGCGGGGTCGCTGCGAATATTTTTCGTATACCCTTCTATCATATGATAGTAAAAAGAATACCATTTACCGTATTTTTTTTCGCATCATTCCACCACGTACGACACGAAAACCAAACCCAAGCCCAATATCGACACGTGAACAGAGCTAAAGCTTCGATAATGATATGCGAATTTTAAACAAAATCATATGTTTCCGTTTACTCCTACGCTCAAGTCACGATACGAGCTAGGTTGAAAAAAAATCAAAACATGAACCAACCGTGAACCCGAATATCTCATTATCACCATAATCCAGCAAATTATGCACTATTCTTTTTGTGCCCAGGAGAGAACTGACGGATGATGGATGAAATTGATAAATTTTCATAGTGCACAAATTCATTTTTACGAATGAAAATTGAAATTTCACACAGAAAATAGGATCGAATCAAAATTATCTACCTACTTTTATTTCCCTGAGTGAGATTTGCTATGAATTGAAAAAAATTGTTGCACTTCACTACTCACTCTTAAAACAGAAAAATATGTGATGAAAAAATTTAAATTTCATTCCCCTATCAATTTTTTCAAAAATTGAAAGTTTGAGTTTGTAATTCGATATTTTAGGACCCCAAAAAACCTAAAATTAAACATTTTTATACTTTGAAACGATTTTCGATTTCAACAGAAAATTTGCACAGGAAATCAGCTTTCAAGATTGATCAATCTTTTTTGAAAAATTACGATTCTTGGGCTAAAATAAAGCTAAGGGTGGAAATTTATCGTCCCATACACTCTGAACGTTTCTGGCAAGGGGTGAACGAAAAATTTACTCTCTTACGTTGATCTTAACACAATAATCAAAGATGAAAAATTTCGAGGAAAATTGCTGTTGACCCAAATTGTGCAGATATTATTTTCCTTTTCAGCAGTGAATGAAAATTTTTCCTCAAAAATATTCACTAAATAATGTACGAAGTAGAATTTGAGAAAATTTTACCCATTCTTTCAAATACAATAATTTTTCCAAAAATTATTTTGAAAGTCTAAAAAACTTTGAAAGCAGATTTCCTGTGCAAATTTTTACTGAAATGAAAATTTTCAATTTTGGGTCATTCGAGGTCCTAAAATATTTGAATTATCAACTCAAAATTTCAATTTATTCTTTCTGGATTGCCAATACTAAAAAATTGCAGGGGGATGAAGTTGAAAAATTTGCACTACACCTTTTTTATGGTGTGAGTACTTAGGGTGAGTCACTTTCGATTTTTTTGGAGGGAAGATAGAAGGTGAGATTGAAAAAAAGTTGTGGGGTGGCGTTAGAAGATCGTGGGAAAAATTTTGGGTCTCTCACTTGAACCAACATAGAACTTAAAATTTTCAAATTTTCAAAAATTCAAAAAAACATTTTAGATTAAAAAAAAATTGTGGGTAGTTGGTCGTATTGTTACCAGGGAGAGTGAAAAAATTTTTCTCAATTTTTTCGAAATTTCTTTAGGGGTGTTCAGATAGTTTTTGTACATGGCAAAAATGGTGGTTTTTGGGGGATATCTCAAAATTGACTGATAAAAAAACCAATTACACACGGTTTGATCTATATTGGAGTGGGGGAGGGGGTGCCATGCCAGATATTATGGAGCAGCCGGTAGGACAATTCTTGACGCCATTTTATTTTTTTAGGTATTCTCAAATTTCTTTCATTACACGAGATCATCTTGTAATTTGATGTTATTTCGCAGCAATTTGAGAACGCCTAAAAATGGAAAATGGTGTCGAGGTTCGTCTTATGTGTGTCTGGAGTGAAAATCAACCCTCCCCCCTCCTCTATGCAAATTACTTTTTTGGATTTAGAAAATTTTTAGATTTCCATTGACTTTTTGAATCTGGAAAATTTCAGAGATAATGCTGACTTTTAGACATTTTGTCAGACAGACTTCTTGGATTTAAAAATTTTCAGATATTACGCTGACTTTCAGACATTTTGTCAGACTTTTTTGGACTTAGAAAATTTTTAAGAACTCAAATGAATTCTTGGACTTGAAAAATTTCAACTTTATGGAGTTGAAAAATTTTAAGAAAGTTCAAATTAGACAGTTTTTTAACTAACGTTGACTTGAACATTTTTTCAGACTTTTTTGAATTTGGAAAAATTTTCAAAAAAATTCTATTGCGAAATTCACTCACAAAAATCCGTTACGATGACTTTTAGATATTTTGCCTGACTTTTTTGAACTTGGAAAATTTGTTAGAATTCAAATGATTTTTTGGACTTTGAAAATTTCAAGAAAATTCCAAATATCACGATTTGATGGACTTGAAAAATTCAATGAGCAAAATCATATCCTATGTTTTATAGTTTCATGGGTAGCTAGTATGGAAATGGCGGGGACCTTTTTCATTCAATTTCGAGGTATCCTCAAAAACAACCATTTTTTCCATGTACAAAAATTATCTGAATACCTGAAAAAAATCCGGAAAATCGGGACAAATTTTTCCCCTCTTTTATGGTAACAGTACGACTAGCTGTCCACAAATTTTTTTTTAATTCGAAATATTTCTTTTAAATTTTTGAAAATTTCAAAATTTTGAACCCCATTAGTAAAATGTTGATTCAAGTCAGAGATCCAAAAATTTTCCCACAGTCTTTTGACGTCACTCACAACTTTTTTTTGTCCCCCCCACCCACCCTCCTTCGCACTTTCTAAAAAAAAGCAAAAGGCAACCCTGATTTGATTCCATTTTCTGAGTGAAATTTCAATTTCCACTGGTGAAAATGACCTCCTACACCAACTTAACTTTAGTCTACGTGATTCAATAAAAAATTTTCAAATTTCATCCATCAGATCTCTCCTTAGCACTAAAAGGCTATTCTTCTACATTAATCGAACAAATATATCGAGCGAGGTTCGCTCAAGCATTTATCATCTTCGGAACACATATAAACGCGACATTTAGGCCTACACAAATGAAACCGCTAAACGAAAAACCGTATTTATCGGATCGATTTAATGAATCTGTATTAATAAATCATCCCGGAACGGTTATCGTCAGCGATGATACGAGTTATAAACGCGATAATGATTCAAAATATACGTCAAACGTCATTACAGGCAACAATCATCAACCACGTGTACGATACGATGGCCGAAATACGACGATTACCTACATACTTATGTACAACGTGCCATGCCATTATCATTTACATCGACTCGTTTAACCGTTCGCGTGTATTCGAACGATCGATTGATCGACACCAGACACCACCTACAATCTAACGTCAAACAGTATTCATTTTTTAGAAGGTCGCGAAGACAAGTTCATAAAAATATACGGAGACGTATATATTCAAGGTGCAAGGTTTTTTTTTTGCCGAGAAACATGTGAAGCTTCTGTGTTTAGTTTGTATGGAAGAAAAATCCATTTAAGACGATATTATTTTTCTAATATGATTTTTATGCAAAATGCAGATGCTAAATGACTCGACGGTCTTGGCTTAATCTGTTTTACGTATGTTTTCGTATAGGTATTTTTTTTTCATCGGTGATTTGGGAAAATTTTCGTAACGAATTATTTAAAAGAGGATAAAATTATCTTTCAAATGACTTAATTACTTTTTGATTTCGTTGATTTTTTTTATTTGCGACGTCATCGTGAAAAAAATCAACGATTTATAAAAATATTGTACGAAATTGAAAAGTACTCATATCATTTGAAAGATAATTTTATTATTTTTCAAACAAATTATTATGAAAAAATCCAAAATTGTTTTCTTCTCAAGTTATGTACAAAAAATATTAACAAAATTAAATTCCATCATTCATCATTTTTCAAATAAGTTATTTTAAAAATTTTCCAACTCAACTCCCTTCTCAAGGTTACAATATGAAAAAATTTTAGAAAAAAATACGAAAATACGAAACAAACCGTTAGATACAGAATACAAACGACCCCTACAACGGTAAAGGCCCCATCCATCCTTTTATTCGCTTCGCGATAAAGATGTTAATAAATTTGCATACGCATGAACTATGAAGGCATCAAATATGAAACTTACTTTGCTGTCCGATAGAATATAGCGCAACCATCTACATATTTTCGGTCATTTTCCGTCATCGTTTTCGCCCTAGATTTAGGAGAGAATATTCCATCGTAGCCGTCTCTTTTCAATTCTGGCAAGAAGAATTTGTAGAATTGGTCCGTTTCGACTTCCTGCAATGAAAAAAGTGAGTTGGAAAAATTAATTCCAAAATAAGGAGCGTCATTTTTGGCCATTAACTATTTCATCAGTTATGAGGATGAGCAAAAAAGTCCATGAAAATTGAAAAACAAAATTATTTTTAAAAAAAAGGAACTTTCCGTAGTAAAAAATCTAAAAAAATTTCCAACGTTGAAAATGGAAATCCTGGATCTTTGTTAAGCTTTTTCAAAGAAGAAGACAGTTAGGAGAGTCTCCAGTGGAGACAATTGCAGGACTTTTACAGAATTTGCAGGATTCTTAGGGCCCTACTACTGAACAGATTATGTCTCATTCGAAATCAAAAATTTGAAGCAATACTATATAAATTTTCAAAAAATTATTTTTTCTCATTGATTGAAAAAAATTACGATATTGGAATTGAAGAGATTAGAATTGACGAGGGTTAGAAGCATAATTTTTTCACAATATAAACATTCAAAATTGCCATGGACTATTTTCAGGATGATTTGATGATTTGAAAAAGAATTATGGCTGAAATCTAAGCATTGTGAGCAATGAGCATGAGATAGAGGAATGTGAGAAGTTGATTGGAAGGGGGAGGGGGGTTACACAAAGCACGTTTTTTCACTGACTAATATTTTTTTCCAGTTTGAAAGCGTTGGCTCATTTTTGGAAAATTTCCATTTTTGTGCCATAGAATTAAATGTTTTTGAACAAATCTTCATACTTTTTATGGATTTTGATCCTAGCAATCTCCCTTCTTCAGAAGATATCTTTGAATTACGATTTTTTTGGTGAGCTTTGAATTTTTGAAATATTTTCTCGAATTAATTTTAATCAAATCCTGCAATGATAAAAATTATACCACCAAGACGTTTAAAAAATTTCAAAGTCGAAATGCAGAACTTTTTCAGAATTTTACTAGACCTTTTTTGGCAGAATGTTGTTTCAAGTTGATCCTCTCCCCCCTCCTCTACCATGGAAATAATTTAAATTTTTGCAAAAATATTCAAATTCCAAAATAAATTAGTAAATATAGGCCTATCAAATAAATTAAATCAAGTTTAAAGAAAAAATTTTTTGAATAAAACTTTTTTTTTTCACTTCAAATGATAAATTATTTAAAAAAAATCAATCTTTAATGAATTTCGAACGAAAAATCTAGGAATTTTAGGCCAACTACAAGACCTCTTCAGCACTTTTTCAATTTTCAGCACAATTTTGTCAAATAGAGGACTTTTTCAGCACCTGCCAGATACCTTATATACTGAAAGTGATCAACTGATCATATTGAGTCAAAAATTCAAAACAAAAGTGAATAAGTAAAACTTTTCTCAATTGCGCAAAATATAGCTTCTAAAATATGACTTTTACAGGCTCACAAATCAAGAAATAACATAATACAAAGCAAACTGATCAAAAATGATGATGACTTGATGAGAAATTGATCATTTTCGATCAACATAAAATCATCTTATTTCAGATTATTCTGAGGTTTTGGAAATTCTGCACACATTATAATTTTATATAAAATTTTGGGGTTAAATTCTCATCCCAGATGAACTTGAAATTACCCCGGACCTTTTTCCCATTTTCTAGAAGTTCTCAAATTGTCATATATTTCGTAATTTGAAAAAATTATAAGGAAATTTGAGAACCCCCAAAAAAGGGAAAGGTCTGGGGGTAATTTCAAGTTCATCTGGGGTGAAAATTAAACCGAAAATTTTATATAAAATTATAATATGAGCAGGATTCTCAAAATCGTAGAATAACTTCGAATACGATGATTTAGGCCATATTTCAAAATGACTGAGGACCCAGGCCCCATTGGGGGGAGGGGGAGGAGGTACAGGGGGTACAGATGGTTCTCTTGCTCGGGTCGGGAAGTTTTTTAGGGACCTGGTCAAATGAAAAATGCCATGTTTTGTTTGTATTCTATACTAGTAACTTTTTCAAATTTCCCTTGACGACTAAAATTTTGGAAAAAATTATAAAATTTCAGCTTTTGAATCGAAATTTTCAAAAAAAATCGATCTCGATTCGCTCGGGCTCAATATATTTGCTTATTTTAACAAAATAATGATTCTTTTTTCAATTTCTCAAAAAATCAAATTTTCTTACCTCCTAAAACACCCCCCTCCCTTCTTGAATAACTGTGAGGCTACGCTACTGAAAAGTAAAACGTATTTTTAGGTAGCCCTTTTTTAAAGCGATGAATACGAAAAAAGGGTGCATAAAATTTTTTGTCTCCTGATTCCAAAATTTGATGAGTAGGGCCTATTAAACCTCTTAAAAAGTGGAAAAAATTGTTAAAATATTTTTCTACAATTAAACTGATACAATATGTCTAATTATCATTAAAAAACAGCAAAAAATTGAAACAATTTTTTTTTTTTGAAAATTGTAAAATTTTGAACCCCATTGGCGCGGTAAAAGATTCAAGCCTGAGACCCAAAAAAATTTGCCGCTGTCTTTTGACACCACCTTGCGACTTTTTTTCAAATCCCCCGCCAACTTTCCAAAAAAATAGGTCGACGTATGTACAAAAAGGGGTTTCTGAACGGAGGAATTATATTTTTTACATTTCTTCAACATTTTGAAGAACCTTGAAGAACCCTCTACATACGCCGTGGATTCTGGGCCTTCATATAAATCCTGAGACCTCCACTTCCTCAGCTAAAATTCCTCCAAAAATGTGTATTTCAAGGATCCCTCTTTCTCTTCTCTCATTTAATAATTCAAAATTTGAAAACTTTAGTAGAGAATACATTTTTGCTGAATAGATACGAAATTTTGAGATTTTAAAACCAAAAATTCCAATTCTTGAAACAAATTTTCAGGTAGTGGTTATTTTATTTCAAATTTTTTGGGATATTTGTTTTCATGGTTATAAAGTCAGATCAAGTGAGAGGCAGGGGGGAAATCCCCCCGCCCTCAAAATGACAAAATAAAATTTTTAATCGTAAAAGCATGTATTTTGGCCCAAAAAATTGCATTTTGAGTCGAAAAAACTGCATCCTCATAAATCAAATTTCCAATATTTAAAATACTCGTCTATTTTATTCAATAAAAAACAATATTCACCCAAATACCAATTAGCTACATACCTGTAAACTGATAATATCGGCTGTATAATGTCTAATTTCAGCTAAAATATTTTTCTTGCGGTAATCCCACGCTAAAGCCCATGTAGGGCAATACCCGTACATCTGGCGAGTGGCATATTTGTCACACAAGACGTTATAGCACATCACCGTAATTAGACCTAGAAAAAAAAATCGTAAAATAAATAACTTCGGATTCGAAACCGCGTACACAAATCTCCGAAAATATGTACTTCGAGAATTTATGGTAATTCGTAATTAGTAAAGCAGAAGGTTATTTAGAAGAGCTGGACGACCAAGACCAAATAGTTCTAATGGACACTCGGTATAATATACCTATAGAAAAGAACAAATTCTAAATAATACGTATGTACTCGTACCAACTCCAAGCAGCTACATAAATCTATAGAAAAAATATATTTTGGTACATATTTTCCTAAGAGAACTTTTCGACTGAAAAAAATTACATAATTATGCGACTTCTATCGATGAAATATTACATTTAGCTGTAGGTAAGGTACTTACACGTAGGTCTCGAACGTGTCGGTCTAGCTAATGGAATCCACGGTCTTTCCGGTGGCATAGGCGCATCGACTGAAACAATTACAAAAATTTACATCAAATTATTAAAAATATCCAACACAGAAAAATAATTCATCTCTACCTAAAAGTGAAAATTATCCAAATTTGATCCACGAAGGTTACAACATTCAGTGATTTGGAAACAAAAACACCAAGGGCATCTCTACTCGAAGGGATCCTCGATTCGATATTTCATTAACCTAATTTCCAGTCTTCGATTCGTGAAAATTTCCTCAATTTCCACGCAGATATCGAATCGACATCACGATGAAAGTAGCCTACGTACGGTAACCCGTTTCATACACGAACCGAATCATTATAATCCCATCTAGGGTTTCTAATCCGCGCATCGCTATTATTTAAAATCACATCGCAGTCGGCATTTATATCGGTAGGCTAAATTACATCATACCAATAGACTCAGACATCGTATCGATAACAACAGGTAGACTTATGGAGCTGCAAAATCGAATCGAATACAATGACTTGGAGAAACTGTTACACATTATAACCATTCGGTTGATTTCTTTACACATAGAGGCGCCAAATACGTCGAGTTATCCGTAACATTGAGCTGAGCATTATTTTCGTCGGCTCGAACAATGCGATAAGGAGCCACCTTATTAATAATTTCGAATAATGCCAACCTGTTATCGATTATATGTATTATTACGAAAACCAATAACGCGTATTTTAGTATGTCATAGACAATCGGGCACAAATCACCAAGGTTACAGGTATTCGTCTACATACGGGTACCTAAAGGTGAAAAATTTCAACAAAATGTCGTCGTCATTTTCATATCAACGAGCTTATCGATCAACCTGCGTACATAATGAATCGAAACGTCCTCTCTATTCAAATTATCTGCCTTCTAAACATACAAAGTGTACATACGTATAGAAGGTGAGAGTTACGTGATCGTGATCGTTTCATATACTTACGTTTATTCGATACTAAAAAGCACCAACTACCACTCATCTCTCATCAACCCAGATCACACACGAGTAACTTGAACCCGCAGAATATAAACACAGACATAAAGAAAGAACTAAATCGACTCTCGACTTATACTTTCTTCTAATTCGTCCGAATAATTATCCGAAAAAAAAATCACTCCATCTATCTCCTCCGGTAAAATCAACGCAACCTTGAAAAAAGTCAAGGTCAAGGTTAAACCTATACCTATGTATAAGTATACGAAACACCGTCAAAAACTATAAATTCCCATCCGACCGACCGGCCGGCTTATTTACGCTGACGGCGAGCAGAAGAGCAGAGATCATATAAGCAAGAGGGATAATTTAGCAACGTCCAGATTCGCATGTCTATGAAGTATACAGGCACAGGCGCACCCATCCAAATAACCGCATTCGCGTGAAAACTCATTCGTTTTTTAAGAATTTTGCTGCGGCTTAAGCTTCTTAGGTATAATCGTAGTCGGTAATACACCCACAAAAGCGAGCAAAAAAAAGTTTACCCGGAGACGATAAATTTGAGAGATTAATTTAGCGTTATAGTGCGAAAATATTCTGCATGGGTAAAAACAATGCCGCGTACAATTAACCGAACCAGAAAAAAAAACGTTCGTCATAATACTTAGCTCGACTAACCGGTGTATAGTGTGTTCCAAAAGGCGATATTTTTTATTTGGAGTTTTGTGGATTCGAAGGTAATGAAATGGAATCTTTGAATGTCTCAATATGAGAGATCTTCAGAAAAAGCCCACCTTGGACCCCCCTTGTCAATAATGTCCGATTTCTAATGGGTAAATTCAAAGAGTCGGACACGATGTTATCACGTCCCATGAAATGTCTAAAAGTCACATTCTGTAACAATCTAAATTTTTTCGAGTTCAAAAGTCAACTGACCACTTAAGAAAATTTTTCAAAATCAAAAGTCAGAATTTCTGAAAATTTTCAAGTCCAAAAAATCGGTTGAAATTTGAAAAATTCTCCAAGTCCAGAAAATCTAAAAAAGCCTGACAAAATGTCTGAAAGTTGGCGCGATTTCCAAAATTTTTTAAGTCCAAAAAGTCTAAATTGTCTGAAAAAAATGTCTAAAAATCAACATGATTCCTAAAACTTTCCAAATCCAAAAAGTGAATGGAAATCTAAAAATTTTTCCAAGTCCAAAAAAGTCTGATAAAATGTGTAGAAGTTAGCGTGACGGAATTTGGTGACATTTTTTGCTGGTTTGGTCATCGCAGAACTATATCCCATGCTAATAAGGGTCGAATTCAAAGACCTGGCTCAAACGATCACTTCACTGAGGCTAAGTAATGAAAAAATGACAATTTTTCAATTTTTTTTTTCATTACTTATATCCAATAATCAGATGCTTTGAACCCTTAATTAGAGCTGGGGCCAGTCTAATCCAAATAAGAAGCTCATAGGAGTCTCGAAGAATCACTATTCTGTGATTCTGGATTCTATTTGAACGAATCAAAAAATTGTGAGTTTTTTTTCGTAGTCAATTGCGATGTGTTTTTATTTAAATTGATGCAGAATTTCAATTTGCTCATTTTTAGCTTGGTCTCGGCTTTTGGCTTTTTTGAGATTATGTTTTGGAAATGAATTCCGGCTAAAACCAAAAATTTTCAAATGTGAGGAGGGAAGCTGCCCCTGCCCCTCATTCTGTTTCATGTAGTAAAAATCCAACTGGACCAATTATTCAATTGAATGTATAGGTAGCAAGTTTTTTGTGGAACCAAAGCCCTTAATTTCTACTCGTATTTTCATTTTCTATCTTCTCGAATATCATTCGCGTTAAAAAATTAGAAGGAGAGGGGGTGGCTTATAATTTTCCAAAGAGTTCAATAAATTGGGTACCTAACCAAATTCCGTCAAAAAATTCTCCGACGATGACTTTTAGGCATTTCGTCAGGCTTTTTTGGACCTAGAAAAATTTTCTGATTTCAAACTACTTCTTGGACTTGGAAAACTCAGAAATCTCGCTGGCTTTTGGACATTTTGTCAGACAGCCTTTCAGAAATCTTGGACTTTTTGGGACTTGGAAAAAATTTCTGAAATCTAAACTGACTTTCAGACATCACACTTTTTGGACTTGGAAAAAAATCCAGAAATCGCACTGACTTTCTGACATCATTCTGACTTTCAGACATTTTGTTAGCCATTTGATTTTTTGGATTTGCAAAATTTTTGAGAGTTTATACTATTTTTTGAAATTGGAAAAATTCAGAAATCTTGCTAACTTTCAGATATTTTATCAAACATTAGACTTTTTGAACTTGGAAAAGATCCAGAAGTCACGCTGACTTTCAGATATTTTGTCAGACATTGGACTTTTTGGACCTGCAAAATTTTTGAGAGTTTATACTATTTTTTGAAATTGAAAAAATTCAGAAATCACACTGACTTTTAGACATTTTGTCAGACGGCCTTTTATAAAAATCTTGCTGACTTTCAGATATTTTGTCAGACTTTATACTTGTTGGACTTGAAAAACTTTTGATAATTTATACTACTTTTTAGACTTGAAAAAATTCAAAAATCACGCTGACTTTCACACTGCAGACAGTTTGTCAGACTTTAGACTTTTTGGACTTGTGAAAATATTCAGAAATCATTCTGGAGATTTTTAACTTTTCTTAGAAAAGGTTGAGAGTCATTTAGATCTTGTTCTACCGTAATCGTTTAAAATCTCGATAATTTTTAAACTCCGAAAAAACGGATGAAATTTTTCAGGCACAAAAAAGTTAAAAAAGGTATGTGAAAAGTCATGTCTGACAAAATTCCCAAAAGTCAGAGTGATTTCTAAATTTATTCCCAAGTCCAAAAAGTTGTTTGAAATCTCAAAAAAAAAGTTTCCAAGTCCAAAAATTCAAGAAGATATAATGTGTGAAAAATTATCTAAAAGTCAATCCCAAAAAATTCCTTTTTCTACTTGGAAATTTATTTTGAATGCTCAATTAATTTCTTGGATTTGGAAAAAAATTCAGAAGTTACGCCAATTTTTAGACATTTTGTTAGCCAGAAATTACACCGGATCAGTCTGACTTTTTTTTTTTTGTATAGTTGTATGAAATTATCTTGACTTTTAGACATGTTGTTAGACAGAAATTATATCGCATCAATCTAACTCGACTCAACTTTTGGACTTGAAATATTTCAGAGATTTTTGACTCTTTTTTTGAGATTGACTTTTAGACATTTTTTCACGCATTATTTTTTGGACTTGGAAAAAAATTAAAATCAAGCTGATTTTTAGACATTTAGTTAGAGAGAAGTTATATTGGATCAATCTGACTTGACCCAACTTTTAGACTTGAAAAATTTCAAAGATTCTTTACTTTTTTTTGAGATCGACTTTTGAACTTTTTTTCACGCATTACACTTTTTTTTGAGATTTCATTTCAAACGACTTCTTGGATTTGAAGAAAAAAATTAGAAATTTCGCTGACTCTTAGATATTTTGTCAGGGAGAAATTTAATTTAATCAATCTGAATTTTTTATTCCAAGATTGAACTGGTAAAATTGTTGAGAGTTCATACGACTTTTTGGACTTGAAAAAAAATTCAGGAATTACGCTGATTTTCAGACATTTCGTCAGACAGAAATTTTTTTGTTTCTATCTGACTTTTTGGAGTTGGAAAAATTCAGAGAACTTAACGACCGTTTGGACTTCGAAAAATTCAAAAACCACGAAGTTTCATACAATTTGGCAATTGCCACCCTTTTTGAACATGGACAATTTCAGACTTTCAATTCTCAATTTTCTGGAGGGGAGGGGGGTCCAGTGGACGGAACAACCCTGATGAGGCCCGAAGAACCATATTTTTGTCCATATTGCTTAAATTTTTTCAATCAATATTTATTGAACGATCGTAAACTTACAATCCGCATTTAAACCCAATTTGGAATTTTTACTTCACGAAAAAAATAATCAAAAAATATTCTAAATCCCCTTTCAAAATACATACCTATCAAATGCAAATTTTTCCAACCGAAAATAGCTCGAATTAGTGGGAAAATCACCAAACTGTAAATCCTGCATCTGGACACTTCACTGCACGATTCCTAAAAAGCACTCCACTCCACCTACCTACCCATATCCCTAACTACCTGCTCGACTACCTATTTATAAACGAAAACATGGACGAAAAAAATACCTATCTAACACGATACCGAATTGTTGGTCGTTGGTGATTTACTCAGTTTTTTTTTTCCTCGTTGGAAGACAATGTATTGTGAATTTCGATACGGTTGAAAATTAGGACGACTTTTCTACATCGCGTAATTGACGAGAGGTTAATTTTTCAATAGCTCATTGTTGATATTTATGTTATTCGGGTTTTTATTCGGTTCGATGTTTATTGTTCACAACGTACGGTAGAAAATGATTGAAACGTCAGAAGTCAGCACCTACGAGTCATCGTCATCGTGATGGTAACGTCAATCTCGATCGAATCTGTCGCGTCGTCTAGCTTCCAAACCCGTATACGTGTTACGGGTGATTAAAATAACGAAAATAAAACCTCGCATCCGAGATATATACTCGTAATAAAAAACATATAAAAAAATCCTATCTACCTGTTAAACGCTTTATTTCCTTCAAAATGACTAATTTATTGTTCTATACGTATGTACTCGTTCGCCAAAGATAAGCCATAAAGTATACCTATGTATGGTGATCCAGGACGAAAGAAAATTCATATAAAATAACGCCCAGTCATGTATAAGGGAAACCCAGAGAGAAACCGAATCAATGGAAATTTTTCCATTCGTGTATTTATTTAAAATACCTGGAAGGCGCCATTTTTTTAAAAGGGGTTTTTGTTCGATATGGATACTCGTATCATTGAAGTTATACATTTATAGTAGTTCACCATGAATTGATTCGATTATATTCCATACACAGTGACCACGCATAAAATGAAAATTTGTGTCTTTTTTTTTTCATACACGTATCGTATACTCGTATGTACTAATACGTTGACAAATTATGACTGGGAAGAAATCGTCATAGAGGACATAAGTGTACACGATGCGATAATCGTGCGGTGTTCGGGGTGAATTACCTACACATTTGAGGTTATTGTCTACGATATACTTATTTCAAGTCGACTGGTAATCGATTAGTGAATTGGTGGCATTCACGTATGCCTCTTTCTCATAATGACAAGTGAGATCTCATTTGAGAAAGGATGCGCAATGATGTGTCAATTTTAATATAATGAAATATGCTATGCGAAATAACGATGTACGTCATTAATATAATTTTACCACTCGACTTGGAATATTTATACAGTGTGTTCCATAAATTCTGCTGATTACCAATAGATAATTTTTGGTTGAATGAAAATTGTGTTAGATTTTTTGTATAGAGAATTTTAAGGGAGGGTTGTAGGAAAAAGATAACCACAAAAAATCCAATTTTTCTATTGATAGGCCTATGTTAAAATCTCACATTTTGTCTGAAAATAAAGGCAAAGTAAAATTTTGAAGACAATATCAAAATTTGACATTTTGAAAAAAAGTAGATTAAAAATTCCAACGAGTGTCCATAAAGATTAATTTTGGACAATGGACAACCAGAAACTCGAATTTCCAAAAACATTGCAGGAAAAATAAAAATTCAGGTTTTTTCGTTTTTTTTGTGCTATTTTTACATTTTTCTGTGACCCCTTCCCCCCTCATTGCACATTGTGTGTAATTTTCGGCTCACTTTCAAGCAACTCAAAAAATTTTGAAAATAAATTTGGTCCTTTCCATGCATTTAAAGGCTAAATTTTCATCATTTTTTTCGAAAATTTCTTTCGTCAAGAAGGTATAGACCCCTTGACCCCCCCCCATATATTACTGATTCAAATGATTCAAGGACGGCACGGCTGGGTTGGCAAAAAAACATTTGATTTTATAAATTGTTTTTCTATTTAAATTTCAATTGAAGAAATATTTTTGCAAAAAACTTCAAAATTTGATGGGTTTTATCAAAATTTTGTGCTATTTTCGTCATTTCCAGTTTTTCATGCCCGGTAGACACGCTGTAAAAGATAAAGGGCATTGATTTTACGAAAAAGTGTTCTAGTGGCCTGATGGATCTTCAAAATTGGAAATTTTGAAAGTTTGAAGAAGTGGTCATTTTTTGCGTTTTCGACCATTTTTGAAAAAAATGGGGATGGACAGGGAGGTTCTTTGTAAAAAGAGATTTCATGTAGAATTAAACAAAACACCTAGATATCTATTATTTTATCAAAATAAGGAAGCAAGTTTTGCAGAAAAGGGTATTCAAAATCTGATATTTCATCACTTTTTCCAACCTCTTAGTCGTTAAAAGAGACTCCAGACTCTTTTGAACCGCCCTAAATACGCCCCTGATTGTGTTGGCAGGACCTTCGATCCTTCATTCTATGAAATATTTGTCCTGGTATTGAGAAATTCAATTTTAAACTACTTTTTTTTTCATTTTGGGAAAACCTTGGCGAAAATCTGGAAAATTGGAGTGGGGCGTAATGCAAATTATTTTGCTGAAAGGTGACTTGACACCAGAAAAATAATCAAAATTTTAAAAGGCGGTGGAATATTAACACATCTTTTGAGTATCACTCAGGTGCAGGAGCAAATAGCGAAATTCTCAATCAAGTTGAGCCACTGTGATGAAATATTTAAAAAGCTACTTTTTTTTACATTTTGCCTCAATGAAGGGGTGGGGGCAAAACGCAAAATTGTGATGTCAAACCTGTACAGAATTAACCAAATTCAAACCAAAATAGCTCATTTCGTAGGTAATTGAATGGAATTTCGGCGAAAACTTGAGAGATTTTTATTTTATGATTTTCAACTGTGGGGGGGGGGGGGGGGGGGGGGGTTAAGGTGTTCAATTTTGGATACCCCTAGAAAACGTTTCAAAGGTCATTTTTCGAAACGGATATTTTTATACTTAGCACGAAATACACAAAATTACATTTTCCCGATGACTTTGCAGCCAATTTGGCAATTTTTGAATTTTCGCAAATAAATGATTGATTTTACCCTTTTAACCCTAGATAAACCAAATTTCATATTTTCGATACGATTTTCAAAAAGATTGATGACTTTCACCTCAAAAATTCAAAAAATTAAAATTTACTCCTGATCTAAATCGTTCTGAAATTATTGATCATTGTTAATCAAATTTTAAAAATTCGAGCCCTCGATAATAATTTCTGAACGTTCAATTCGTAATCAATTTTCACAATTTTTGTATCATCAATCGATAATAAAATTTTAGAGATCGATATACTCAACGATAATGATTTCAGAATAATTGATAATCGAAATTTTCAAAATTTCATTAATCCATCATCAACTTTTGAAAATTCGAAAAATCAAATTTTAAATAATCGATAGTTCATTTCAGAATAATCGATAATCGAATTCTAGATAATCGATAATCAAACTTTAGGTAATCGATAATCGAATTTTAGGTAATCGATAATCGAATTCTAAATAATCGATAATCGTATTTTAGATAATCGATAATCGAATTCCAAATAATCGATAATCAAATTCTAAATAATCGATAATCGAATTTTAGGTAATCGATTATCGATTTATGAGCAACTGATAATCGATTTTCGAACAACAAAAAATTTAAATTATAAATTGCCTAATCAGTAGTTCATTTGAAAATAATCAAAAATCGATTTTCGAATAATCGATAATTGAAAACTACCATAATGAATATTTTAAATTTCAAACCCGTAATCGAATTCCATATAATCGATGGTCAATTTAGAACAGTTGATAATGTACCCGTTTGCCCATTTATAACAGTCAATGGTATTTCAAATAAATGAAAAAAAAAAACAAAAAAAAAACACTTTGTCTGCAGAAATTTTGAAAACCATTCCTCCTAGAAAAAAACTCTTAGCTATCAGGAGAAAGAATTTCAAGCCCTACAATTTTGATTCTTAGCATTTTTTTCGTAGGACCTTTAGTTTGGCCAAAAAAGGGTGACCCATTTATGCATAAGGTCGATTATTTTGAAGATGAAAAAAAAACACTTCGACTACAAAAATCTCGAAAACTAAGCCCCTTAGAAACGAACTAATAGCTCTTACGAGAAAGAGAATTTCAAACTCCACAATTTTCATCCCTTGCATTTTTCTCTTAGCGCCTTTAGTTTGGCCAGAAAATTCCTGTTTATGGGAAATTTACAAAGCGTAATTTTTTTCCTTCATTTTCAAAATCATAGACTTTGTAAATTTCTCATAAATATGGATTTTCTGGCCAAACTAAGGGTGCTATGAGAAATATGCTAGGGATAAAAATTGTAGAGATTTTTACAGTCAGTGGTTTTTTCCCCTTTTCAAAATCATCAACATTAAAAATGAGCCCTCCTGTAGGTATATTTTTTTGTACAAATAACTTTTTTCATTTTTTTGTTTTTCCGGGAGAAATTGAATGATTTAAAAACAAGCACAGAAGGCCCATAGTATTTTTTAATAAAAAAAATTCAAAATCCTAAAATTTCATGATATTTCAATGAAGAGTTTGAAAATATATTACACCATTTCACACCTCGAAAAATTTCAAATCAATTTTTTTTCTGTCGGAATATTTTTACCAAAATCAAAAACAGACCCCCCAACCCAGAAACAGATACGAAGGCTCATCGTCAAGCAGTCCACTATGTGCATAACTATCTGCTCTCTATTATCAATTCCGACTCCTATTCCGCTCAATGAAAACACTGACAAATACATCCGACCTATGTGTCAAACAACAACCAAAAATTCACCATAACCATTCCGCTTTATCTGATGAACTTGCCATACCAAGCCAGCCGACCCTCAACTTATCACAAGGTTGAAATTCTACGCGTCACATCGTCCTCCGCATATTAAATCGTCATCTCAGACTAATTGGTCGATTAAAACGAGGAATATTAATTGAAATTCGACACAAACGCGTGAGAATTCATAATGTTGAAAATTTTCCTCCCCCTCAAATCGGCCTTATACTTACAGCGCACTTGGCTACATCTACAGAAGATGCTAATTTACATGGCTGACAACAATCGACATCTAAACATGTCCGTCCGGTAAACCATTATTAGATATGTCGCGATAAACTTGTTCAATTCGCGACCGTGTTGTTCGCCTTTTGAGCTCCCCTCCTCCCGAGCTCGTACCTCGCGCACCTATAACGTATAATTATAATCTACGTTTGGTAAAAGTTCAATACACGCCAATATATACATCATTGCGATATCGTTGCTATAACAATAACAACCTCCTGTATCACATCTGATCATTGTTCTTTTCGTGTCGGACAAGCTTATTATTTTCAAGGTTATCAACAAACTCCCTTCTCGGAGCCATTGACCATTTTGCAAAATACTTGAAAATATTTTAATCGACTTGTAAATTTCATTTCTCTTCCTTGTGTCAACCCAGCACGCCGGTGCGATACGCCATCATCAACCGGTAACACTGCCGCACATAGAACACACTCATTCGTGCACCGTGCTCTTCGTAATTTCTTGATGTCAGTGATTTATGAGGCCGCAGATCGAGCCCTTTGACGGCTACACTATATTCGTAGTGGTATATTCCGGCTGTTTACGTGATTGCGAAAAATTTTTACGCGTACGGCTAATTTCGTCTTGTTTTTTTACGCGGCCATTAACCAGACAGATGTACGTACGAACCTAACGATGATTTCAGTCAGGTACCATACCATCAGTCCATCAGCCTACCATATTTGGTATGTTTTACAAGGAAAATTTCACCAAAGACGGGTATAATCTTCGCTGAAAGAAGATACCATTACCATTAGCTTGTTCGGATGACTCATATACGATGAAAGTTCTCGTAATGAGTAATTTCCTTGTGTACTTACGGTAGTCGTTTATTCGCAAATGATATGAAAATACGTACGTATACCAGCATTAATTATACCATTAGGTAGATTTCAGTAGACTGATACAAATCCTATTTGAGGTGTTGAAGAATGGACATTAACATATGTAGACGTATTCTATTACTATCTAATACAAGACGCAAGACTGGTGACCTATTTTTCAAAAGGATCCATGGAGGGATTTCTAAAGAAGTCTGAAATATCGGAGTTGATCTCTTTTCAGGTTTCAATAACAAAATGTCATAGTTATGTCTTAGGGTAGCCTTTATTTTCAACTTTTGAATTTCTTCGCTGCCATCTTCCAAAATTGTTCTTTCTTATGAGAAAATAATTTCCTATTTTTTATTTTTTTCGTAACAGAATTTCAAGTAGTGCCTTCAAGCCCCCCTCCCCCATCAAAAAATTAAAATAATAAAAATTAGATGAAATTTTACAATTTTTGTTTTTTTTTTCATTCCAAGCCCTCCAAATATTCCCGGAGTGGAAAGCTAGAAAATTGGAACTGAAACTGAAATGTTTTTTCAGTCCCAGTTTTAATTTCCACTTTTTCAAATGCTCTCGATTTTTTTCTGATTTTGACCAAAAAAATGAAAAACGACTTCAAATTTGAAAATTGAAATAACATTTGATAATTGATAATTAATTATTCTTATTAGTTATTTGAAATATCTGCTTTCTAGTGTCAACTTCAGCTCTCAAATTGAATTTCTTGGAAATTTTGAAAAAAAAATTGAAAAACTGAAAACTAGAACTTTAATGATTTCAGTTTTCCAGCCCTGCAGTATTCCCTCTGCGGATCAAAGGTGAATTGCCCAACTCCGAAATCAGAGCATTTGGTGTCTAACAAAATTTTCTGAAACAAATTCATGACTTTTTCATGGCTTTTTTAAATGAAATTTTCCAGTCTTTGGCAAAAAAATGATACCCTTTCAAAAAATCATTCGATAATTTAGTTATTTGATAGTTTTTCAATTTTACAAATTTTTTTGACGGGCTTCGATTTTGGAAGTCAGTTTCGAGCTGATTTCGTGACTTTTTCATATAAATTTTTACTATCTGTCGCGTTGAAGTGCTCTAGCGCCTTCAATATGACAGGTAGGCAAAATTCATACATAACCTTTTTAATGGTAATAAACAAGATTGACAAAATAAGTTATATACAAAATTTTCCTATCTGTCATATTGAAGGTGCTAGAGCACTTACAAAATCGTACAATTCTGTTGGGCCTTCAATACGACAGATAGGCCAAATTTATACATAACTTATTTTGTAAATTTTGATTATTACTACCAAAAAGGTCATGTATGAGTTTTGCCTATCTCCCATATTCAAGGCTCAACAAAGCAATGTGTTATTATAAGTACTTCAAGTGCTTTCATTCTGGGAGATAGGAAAAATTATGGCGGGCGATGTGACTTCAAAATTCAAATATTTCGAAATCTGCTTCGATTATGGAAATTGGTAGAAAATGTCGAAAAAACCTACCTATCAATTCGTGGAAAATATGACTTCCTAGCAGCCCCCCCCCCTGAAGGGAGTGCTTGATTCAATATTCATTAGTTGAAGTCTCTAGTTGTTTCAGCTGTGATTTTTACTGGTTCAAAGCCTTCATATTTCCAGTGTTGCCAAATTCCGGAACTTTTACTTATTTCTGGAACATCGATATTTTCGAAATTTTCTAAAAAAGTCGAAGGGCCTTTACCGATAATATGGTGAAATCGGCCTTTGACCCAAATTTTTTCGAAAGTGGTCTTCAATTTCACCCTCGTAGAAACTCACTACCTAAATTTTTGATCTCCTACCTCTTCTCGAATCATCATCACCCCCTGAATATTAAAAATTTAATAAGCCATATTTTTGGAGGGGTGGGTGAAAGTTTGGAATTTTCTCAGATTGCGGGCACTATGTGAGTACACTTGTGGAATTTTTTTCAAAAAAATCTAAAAAAATTTTCTCAATTTTTTTGCACTTCGAAATTAAAAAAAAAATAATTTGGGGAGGGGGTGACATGTCTGAATTTTTTTCAACATTTTGTAAAACCATTAGCCTTGAAAAATATTTTTTTCGAGAACTAAAAACGATGGCAACATTGTTTAAAAAATTCAAAACTGAAAAAATGTTCTTCGGTGGCCCTCATTTATACTTGAAGGGGAAACAATTTTGAATTTTATTCGGGACCCAATCCCCACTGTTTGGCGTAATTTCATGAGAAGATGAGGCAAAATAATTTTTAGGCCAATCGACGCATATTAACCTGTCTTTCAACAACCATTTTGAAAATTTAACACAAAGAGCGCGAGCTCACAGTTTTTGCCACGCACTGTAATGGTGTACCTAATGATGAGCTCGGGCTCATGACCCGCATAACTTTTGGAAACCAGGAAAAAAAACAGGAATGAACTGTTTGAAAATTGTTCACTTCGCGAGGGCTCTGGGTTTTGAAGACCCCAGTCCCCAAAATAACGATCAACTATAAATATCTCAACTTCGAACATTTCTAGAAAAAGAGACATGATCAAATAATTGTTTTGGGAAACATTTTCAAAGACTTGAGTAATCATAAAAATTTACTATCGAATGAAGAAAGAATCGTTTATAAACGATCAAAATATTTGGTACTGAACGAATCGTTTGAAGGAGCGATTTACGAATTGATTTTTAAAAAAACCTGATTTCAAAAGAACCACAGGTGCACGAATGAAATCGATGTCTAAAGTCTGAACAAAGTATCTGTGAATTGTGAACAACTCAAACCTAGATCTGGATTAAATTGTTCATGAATAATCAAAATGATTCAATCTCAGGTGAATTGTTTACGAATTGCGATCGACCGAAATGATTCCATCGTGAACGATTTTATTTGGAATAAAACGTTCAAATGTGAGATGTGTATAAAGTATGTACCTATTTGATCTTCGATCTATTTCATTTAGAGTTGTCCATGTCCCTAGGGTTCGTTTCTAAAATTCACTTTCTATTTTGAGCTTCTTTACAAGTGCATAACTGCACATCCCCCTTCAACACCTATTGCCCATTTCCTAGCATCATTTCGACTAACTCATCTCAAAAACACACTCTTTTCATAACCCTAGCAATACTCCGATTCCAAATCGAACCGATATCTAATTCATCCAATGTAAAACGCCATAAAACAACAAACTCTCAAAACACAAACATGGAAACCCGCACAATACTCGGTAGGTACGAGTACATTCGCATTTGAAAACCTGCACCAACGTACATTACCAACGCTCGTAGGACTGTTAAATTAATTTACTCTACACGATAAAACCGTGTCATAGTTGTTTCATAAATTTTCTCCATATTCATCTTTTTACACTTGAACCGAAATGTTTTCACTTTGACCTTGATTAATCTAGTTACTACATGCGTTTTAAAACATGGCCCAGCGTGCAACGACTCGGAGTGCACAACTTGGCAACGCGACGACCGCCGGCCAAACGTAAAAATCGAATGTAAGATGGCAGCGTTTTCTGTTCGTCGACGAGATATATCGTAAAATTACACCTTCGCATTATGATCTTCACGGGCGTAAAATCGTCTTGAACGAAAGAAAGTGACAGCCGAACAACACCGACGAAAGAAAGCGCACAATAAAAAAACGCTATGCTACCCAGGTACCTCGCTCCTTTACTCTTCATCGACCGCCACAATCGTAATACACGGTCGGCGGACTACAGTCAGTATGACCCAATAACCGTCTTATTGTTGGCCACTGACCTACTAAAATCTATACGTCTTTTGGCTTGTCTTGTCTGCAGCGCTGCGGCGGATAACAACGTTGTCTACTTTCCTGCTGCTGCCTTAGTACACAACCAATTATTCGTATCGTATGGAAAATTACCTTCTTGCAGTCAACCATCGGCATCGTACAAGCGATGACTCTTACACTTCTACACTCAATCTTCGCTTCATCTTGCTTGCTCGTCCCGTAAATACATAAATACTTATACGGGTGTTTCTTACGTCGATAAACAACCGCAACATCGACTTCCTTTTATATTCGCAGAAAACAAAATCGCTAATACAATGAAATATATACATATTGCGATACAAACCATACCGTGGTTCCAAGTAAAATCATCGCGTATGTATTATTCACATTCACGCTTCAGACAACACGTGTCAGAAATCTAAATTCGGCCAAGTCTATGATCTATAGCTCTATACTACGCAATGTATCCGCACCGTTCAGATACCTGTTCCAATAAAACGTACCTTCTAGCCGCTAATTAATCGTGAGACACATTATTAAACAGTCCAAGAAATTTAATTGAGACGTACGAGTACTACAAATATGACTCATACCTATGATATCGTACGTGTAGTGCAAGATTTCACCAATTCTGGCAGTGGCATGGCAACTCTAGCCGTCTCATCGTACAACCGACGAATTATCCATCCTAGGCACCTATTACTCTATTATTTGCTCCTCATGTGGAACAAATACGATCTGTTGCGTGTGGTTTCTTTGTTAGTCGTCGTTTCATTCTCAATTATTTGACACCTCGTAATATAAACCAAAAGCGAACTTGACACGTTTGACATAATTATGAATATATAAAGCGATCGAGTTCGACAGAATAGACATTTTATATGGATCCCGAAACGCTGTAAAATCGCATAAATTAATCGTATACGACCTTCGAGTATTAATCAAACATCTTTTATTCAACGCATGAACATATCCTATTCTTAAATTCGGTGCACTCGTAATGTCCCTAGGTAATTACGCATGCGTGCATATCTTTTCATATTGGTACCTAGGTATATTTGTATGCTTGTGTTCGGCTCGAGTAGTATAGTATACTACATTCTTTTATAAGATGCACTCATTCACTTTTTTATTGATTAAACGACATTTTTAAATTATAAATGTATGCAAATGAAGAAGTAGGTAGTAAGCAATTTTTTCTGATATTTTTATTGCTGTGCCAGTCACATTAGTTGAGTATTAAACTGATAGGACACAGCGGTATTCAGAAATAAGATGAGATGTGCTGTAGAGTCTTTTAGAATCACCATAGAGTACGTTTAAATAAGTTTCAACACTTTGAAACAAATTTAAATCAGGGTTCCGCATGTTTAAACAAGTTTGAAACAAGTTTCAACAAGTTTGCAGTAAGTTTCACTAGTTTGCAGCAAGGTTCACCAATTTGCAGCAAGTTTCAACAAGTTTGCAGCAAGTTTCAAACTACTTCAGAACTACGACACAGATTTTTATGATGAAAAAGCTCTCAAATATGACCACCATGTCAATAAACCAATGATGGTCTAGCAGTACTGGGGTATGCAGAATACTGTTTAGGTATGATACGATGTTGATCATGCATGGTCGATGATGATAGAGCAGTACTGATCCACTTTGAGTACTTTATGGGTATGATACTATGTTGATCAACCTTGGTCGATGATGATCGTGCAGTACTTGGTCACTCTTGAGTACTTTATGGGTATGATAGATGATACTATGTTGATCAAGCATGATCGATGATGATCAACCAGTATTTGGTATAGACACTGGAACTACAAGATGGACAACTGGTGGGCACAGACGTGAGGGAATTTGATTAAAAATTACTTATATTTTTCCCTGTAGAGGCGCTGATCATTGGTCCCCGAACATTTTTTTTTACTTTCAATGAAAGAAATTTTGTGCAATACTCGACATTTTTTAAAAGTTTTCTGTAATTTCACTGGCCGAAGTCTGTATACCATCATCATCACATTTTATCACACCCACTATCAACACAAACAAAACAAATTTGTTCACAAATTGCATTATTTTCGAAAGGCATCGTTATAAATACAAGAACTTGAATTGTGTGAGAAATATTTCTGTATTGAAATTAATTAATTGTAATTATTAATTAAATTGATATTTCCGCTTTTCGTATGCTGCACCAAGATCATCGTATCGTCGTCTTCAACCCCTAAAAAAGGAACCCAACCTGTTCCAGTGCTTTTTGATCGACGTGTTCTGTTTCTTTTTTTTTGATTTCATTGAGAGTGTTTTCATCACAAATGCAATCAACTTCGGCTTCTGCGTGAATTTCTATTTCCTTGGGTGCAGAAGTTAATGCTGTCGTTGGCGAAGAACTTGCAGCTTGCGGTATTTTATTTGTGCATGAAGCCAATGGCGAAGAAGTTCCGGAGTCAGAGACGGATTTTCTTCTTGCCTTTGCAGAAACAGATACGTTTATCGTTGTAGATGCAATTCTTCTCAATCGAACGGACCTCTGTACAATTTTGGTCACATTATCCCCATATTTGATCTCATGTTCGCTGCTACTCACATCATTTCTATCAAAGTGAACGTCACAGATATTTTCTTCTTAGAATCAAAAAACTTTTTTCTCAATTTCGACATTTTCATCCTATTCCTAGTGGAATAGGTGGTGATCGATCAAGCAAGGTCGATCATGATCGACCAGTATTTGGTCACTCTGAGTACTGTATGGGTATGACACCATGATGATCGAGCAGTAGTGAAAAGTTTATGTTCTCAGCTCCCTTTCTGATGTGGGCACAAAACGTCCAGGAAATCTGCTCCATCATCATTCGACATCCACAAATAACAGGGAAACGGTGGTTAAGGCCAACACCACAATCAAATTAGTCGTACCTATTGCACAAAGCTGCAAACATCCCAGTACCCGGTATTGCTGTTTCGTATGCACATCTATGGGTATATAGTGTAGGTATCGGAGAGTTCAACGCAGCATATAAATTACCAATATTTAAATATCTTAATCGAATGATTTTTTTTGGCAAAAATGTACCTACATCAACGCTGAGCTACATATAAGCATAAAGGGCAGCTAATCTGCGCAAACTGTAAAACTGGTCCGCCTTCTGAACGAAAAAAAATCGTGTACCTGTACTGCACCATTACACACGACGACGATGAGCAAAAATACAACACAACAAAAAACTTAACCTAGATAATGGGCTATGGCTAAATGTCAATAACCAAACGAAATGAAAATATTGTGGTAGATAAAGAACGAGTATTTTGAACTGGTTTAATGGTAATTTTAGTTAGGTACTTCGAGTTACGTACGAGTATAGTATCGAATCCTATCAACGAATCGATTAAACTCGTTACAGACCGAATAGTCTGCCACGATAACCATATGGTTGAACATTGTTGATCTTCGAAAATAAACCCGAACGACTTTTTTTCTCTCACAAATGCTACGTCAGCACCGGTGTAAAGAAAAAGAAACAAAAAACTCGACCGGAAAATGGTTTCATTGATGGTATCCCAAGTTGGCGAATACGTTCACGTCGAGATGCTGTAGCTGTAGGTTATTGTGTCATGTAAGTAAGAAGTGGATGTCGATCGTTATTGCACCGTTAATAATTAAAACGATTAAATTGCAATTGAGTTAATTGTATTAATTAGCGAATTGTGCCATTTTAGTCGAACAGATGAACTAGACGCGCATGCGACAGTTGTCGATATTTTTTTTATCCTCCTTAAATGATTAATTCCTCATTTCAGCGTCGAGTTGACTTAACTGGTGTATCCAGTTATCGGTTGTTTATAATGGTGCTTGCGTTTTCTTCCCTTTTTGTGTGTGCTGTGCTGTGCTGTGCTCTTTCCAAATGTACAAATACATAACTCGATATGTATCGATGTTAACGATATGATTGGTGATGAGGAATGGATGTTGAAGCACTCGTATGTAAACTCGCTGGGGCACAAAGGGTTACGAAGAAAGGCGGTATTTTGTGGCTATTGTTGCACCGTTCCAAGATTTACACGCAGATTATACTATATATACCTAAGTACGGTTACTATTTTGCATTTTCTATTCAAATAGGATAAAAAAAACATATCTGTGGTAAGGTGGGTTATAGGTTATTTTATGAACTACTTTCGTTTGTCCGGATCTCGTTATTTTAACCGAGCTCGTAATTCATTCAGCGGTACATTCTTTTGATCTTTATGAACTAATTGTTGCATATTTACTTTCTTTTCTTCTTAGGCACCACCGAGTATACGGTCGAATTTTTAATTCTCGTTTGACTAAAATTATCCATAATTTATTCCGCTCGTCTCTGGCCAACAAAGAATCCATCTCGACGGTTATTAACATACTAAATTTTAAACAGCGAATGGATTTTATAACGAGTGAAACGAGCGAGCTACGCGATGTACGGTGACGAGTTGTTGATTCAAATTGATGATTTA
The DNA here is from genome assembly GCA_900064475.1 of Pseudococcus longispinus. Classification (NCBI taxonomy): domain Eukaryota; kingdom Metazoa; phylum Arthropoda; class Insecta; order Hemiptera; family Pseudococcidae; genus Pseudococcus; species Pseudococcus longispinus. The sequence continues at coordinate 28,211 of FIZU01003337.1, forward strand.
ATTTTTTTCCCTTTTTTAAAACAGTGACAATAAAACACGAGTACGTAGATATACAAACAAGAAAACGTGATTTCCAAGCAATCACGAATTCACTGGACGAAGGCCGCCTCAAGATGTCTTCTAATGTCACACGTCTAAAAACAAAAATATCCAGGCGGAAATGTTTCTTGGCTTGCAAACATATACAATAATCTCCAACGAAACCCACTGTACGAATTTTTCGACTAAATCGGATGCAAATGGGTTGCACTCGAAGTGGTACATTTCTGCGAGGCTTTTAGCACGTGTAGGATTTTCAAGCGGTACATTTCCAATGTATCCTCCGGGGGTGTTATTATTTTAAGTGAATTTTGTTACGATTTTATCGCGTATGCGGTTTTAAATATTCATGAATATTCAATCTGTACTAATTTTTGTTCCAAAACATTCGACTGTGTGGTTCTCCGAAAACTTTGTATTATGGTAAATTTGCAATCGATAATAATAGGTTTGAAAATACCGTTTATGAAAGTAATTTCTTCGACATTTTCTTTCTGCGCAATTTACGAGTACACGAGAAAAAGTCGGTTAGCGTTTTTCAAAGGTATACATACGTCGCGAAAAATTCGCGTAATTACGTAATCTTCGCGTTTGCTCACGAAACGAATTTATTTGTTAATTAAGCCGAGCCGCGATTGCGGCCGGCTGAAAAAAAATGTGGTATGAAGAACGAATTCGAAAGATTTTTCTTCATTTTTATATAGGAAATGAAACGCATCACCTCGTTTTTAATGACGTTATCTTTCCAAGGCGTGATAACGATCGACGATAAAATCGGTTAATAAAATTTATCGATAATATGTGACAACAGTAATTAAGAAGGCGCCTTATTTTGTCTCCTGGTTTTAATGCGTTTCCATGCAGAATCCAATTTCACATTTACCTACTTTGCCGGTAAGTAGTGGAGAGAGGTATTAGCTTAAGCGTCGAATGAGGAATTCCGAAAATGCAATTAGGTACATGATCGTTTAAGTGCACTTGTTTCGAACGATTTGGTATTTCCTCGTACATTGATCTACCTACACATTAATTTTGACAAATTCTAAACAATTTTGTGCTACATATTAAACAACATTTTTTTCTGTCAGGACAAATGGAATCGTAATCCAGACAAAAAAATTGAGTAAAATTGATGAAGGTGACCAGTGGCCAAATGTGCAGTACTTTTAGCTACGGGAAAATAAAAAAAACGAAGTGTAATCAGGAAAAAAGAGTCCAATAATACATGATTTTTAGCGAATCGTCCGAAACACAGGAAAATTAAGCAAATATTGTTGCTCGAGCGAGCTGAGAACAATTTCGTTTGAAAAATCATGTTCCAAAATCAAAAAATTAGACGTTTCAAACATTCAAGCATTTAATAAAGCAAAAAAGTGAAAAACGTAAAAAACGACAAATTTTTAAAAATCTTGAAAAGAGGAAAAATTACAAAATTCTCACATTCAGGGCACCAGTAGCGTAGCCAGACAGGCATTCGAAAAGAGGAGGTTTCACGAAAAAAAAAAAGAGATAATTCGTATAAAAATTTTGAAAATAGGCACTACCCATTATTTGATTGGAATTTGACTTGGGTGAAAATTTTGACAGAAAATTTCTTCAAATTTTCAGTGGTCAAGGGAGGGGACTAGACCCCCCTCCCCTCCCCAACTTCAGAGCTACCATTCTATTTTGAATTTTCTAAAAATTGAAGTCAAACAATGTTTTTTTTGAGAAAATTCTAAGAAAAACACTCTACAAAATATTTTCACTTCGAATGAGGAATTGATTACTTGTCTGAGAGTGATTATGTCAACGGAATATGATTCTTTCATGGCCGATTTAGTCAGGATTCAGGAAAGAGTGAATCGTTTGTGAATGCTATACTTGAACGTGATTCATTTACGAACGGTTTGATTGAGAAAAAGTAAATTGCTAGAGATCGATTTGATTAAATTTGACTCGTCCACAAACGATTTGATCAAAAACAATTCGTTCAAAATTGATTCGATTCGATCAAAAGAATCATTCGCGAACAACTGAACAACGAATTTTCATTTTTGAGAAATGGTACCAATATTTTTTATTTTGAAAAAGTTCTGCTGAAGGTCTTGCAAAAGTCCTGCTCTTTGGTTTCCTGACACCCCCCCCCCCGGACATATTCTCGTCAAAAAATGTATATTTTTTGAAAATTACAAATTCTCTATTTTTTATGAATTTTTAAAAGTGCTGAATTTTTATTTTTGAGAAATTTATTTAATAATATTTCGAATGATTATGAAAATTTAACAATTTTTACAATATTTGAGCCAGTTTTACAATCTAAAATTTTCCAAATGTAACAAAATCGCAAAAACGTGACGCAAAAATTTTGTTGAGCCCTCCCTCCTCTATTAAGATATATTCTTGCCAAAAAAAGCTATAATTTGAATACGCGTATCTAAACTTCTCTATTTTTTTGTGAATTTTTGGATGTGGCGAATTTTAATTTTGAAACAGTTCTGCTGAAGGTCTCGAAAAATTCCTGTTTCTTGATTTCCTGACACCCCCCCCCTCCCTCCACCGACATATTCTTGTCAAAACAATCTACATTTTTCGAAAATAACAAATTCGCTATTCTTTGTGGATTTTTGGAAGCTGCGAATTTTCATTTTTGATAAATGGATTTAATAACACTTATTTCAAATAATTATGAAAATTTTTGAATCAGTTTTACAATTTGAAATTTTCAAGGTTCAAAAAGTCAGCAGGCTAACAAAATCGCAAAAACATGATGAAACTTTTTCCTGACACCCCCTCCCCCATCTTGAAAATTATTTTCGTAAAAAAATTTAAGTATAATTTTTTTAATGTTACAAATTCTTCATTTTTTGTGAATTTTTGGAAGTGGCAAATTTTTAGTTTTGAGAAATAGCACAATTTTTATTTTGAAACAGTTCTGCTGAAAGTCTTGCAAAATTCTTGCTTTTTAGTTTTGAGATTTTGTTATAAAAATTGCAATGCTCTGAAAAAGTCATTCAGATGTTTATTTCAATTCAGGGCCAAAGCGAGCAGAGGGGCATAAGGGACAGCCCCCCACCCAAAAAAAGTTGAAAAATTAGTCGTTTAGTCGGGAATTTGGACTTTGAGTTGGAAAAACTGTAATTTAAGGTTAAACATTGCTGAACAAATTGGAAAATTACCAAATGAACTAAGTAGAACATTTTAATCTGAATTGAAAATTACGATCTTGGTGGGAAAATCGCAACTGAAAATTTTTGAGAAAAAAAATAGCTGGGAAATGACGAAATTTAAGCTTTTGGGTGCCTTTTTCTGCAAAATTAAAATTTGTTCAAACAAATTTACATTTTTTCGATGAAATTTCAGCTTTTGGATGGTCCCATCCTAAAATCGATGAAAGTTGACTAGTTGGGAATTAGGGTTCTTTGCCCACCACAGATACCTTCGCTACGCCCCTGCTTCAATTCCATAAAAATTCAGAATTCATTTTAATGAAAATAAACGTTTTCTCTCACTCTTTTTTCTCATTTTCTCCAATTTTAAGCATAATTTTCATTACGAATGATACAAGTAGAACGAGATGTCTAACAAAATCACCATTTTTAAAAAATAAAATTTCGCCACTTCAGGTTCAATCTTCCCCCCCCCCCCCCCCCCCCCCCCCCCCCCGTCACAAAAATGGAGAATTTGTGATATTAAAAAAATTATTGTTTTTTTTGGAAAGAATGGGGGGGGGGTGTCAAATTGACTCAAACATCGTAAAAATTTTCATAATCTTTTGAAATATTGTTAGATCGATCAAAAAATCGCGAAAGTTGTTGAAAATATGGTAAAAATCATTGAAGCTATCAAGGAATGGAGTAACATTTGGTTTTTTGCAATCTCAAATTGACCATGTTCCCATTAAACATCCATTATTAAAAATGGGACTAAAACCGTTCAACCAAATAAATAAACAACAAAAACGTAAACACCTCACATAGGTAATAAATTTTCATATTACGAGTTATTCGAAAAATAAATACGGGTGATGACGTACAGGTGATATAACAAAGTATAATACAATTTTTTCCACTGATATGCTGAACTGTTATAGCATTTATAAATATTCGTAGCTACCTCGAATGTCAATGACCTTATACGAGGAGATAATGCATAACGTTATCGTTATTAATTACACAATATTCTAAAAACACAAAACAAAATTAAGCTCCCCTTCTCATATCAACTCAAAATAACTACACTTATTGAATTCATATCAAATATGCAAAAACCCAACTACTTCTTCGATGAAAAATTAAAAAATAAGTATAAATTCCACACCGCGGTTGATTTTTCTCACTAAATTCATCCATCCTTTACAGCTCTTGGATACCGACCAATTACAAGCCAACTAAACCGCCTTCGACTTACAAGATAGTACTCGTACAGCTCAGCAAACAGCGAAATAAATCAAAATGCATTCGCACATTTACAAACAGCGATTGCGAGTAAATAAATAACGAAAGGGTGCAGGTGTACTGTACTCGCGGGTAATCTCTACAAACGCACTAAATTACTCGATAATGTCAACAAATTTCCAGTTATTTAACATATTGTACTAGTATTCTTTCTTTATATACCGCTCAACAAAACTGAAACATAACCAATGCTGAAAAACCTTTACTATATAATTGCCAAGAATATGCATTTTCCTTCTACCTTCTAGCTACATATACCTATCTAGTCTCTCTCTCTAGAATATGAAATCATCCTTGAAACATACACGTATCCGTACTTTACCATAGTACAAGACCAAACACATAGGAAAAACTAGATACCCTTTTAACGTACACAAGTTATAACAATTCGTAGGTAAAAATGGTCGTGTAAAATGGATTATTGTTATTATCAACACGATTCACGCATCGCCATCGAACCTCTGTATAGGTATAATATGTATATAATTCACCGACTAAATGAATCTATGGCAGACACGCTCAGACCTTGAAATCACATAAAACACGTTCGTATATTAGACAACTTTCTGGCCTCTATATGCAATTAAAAACGCAACAACGAAAAAAAAATTGACAGACATACGCCGGAAAATCTCTACTTATCCTAATACGAATAAATACGCGAATCGAAGGGAAAAAATGAAAGCGTTTTTTTTATTTTTTATAACACGGACACGATCGTACCGTTTTCGGAATCGGTTAACACACCGTAAAGGCAAAAATTACCGATAATTAATTACCGTGTAGTGTGGATAACGTGATAATTCAATTACTCGCTGCCGATCCGCGTTCTGCGATATCTTTACATAGAAAATAAGTACGAGTACTTATTGCAAAAGCGCGCTTATGCGGTATAAAAATTACGCAACGAGGTGACTTTTTTTCTCTCTTCTTTCCTAATCGACACATCTTTCTCGTGATTTAATAACTCGACGATCGAAAACGTTCGTCAGACTGTTTCTCATTATTCGCTATTTACCCATACGTATAAACAAATACGAACAGCGATGCTGATCATGAAGCGTATTACATTGATTTCTACAGTAATATTGTTTCTGTCCATCCTCCGAACGCACTTATCTTTCTTCGGCTCGCCAAGTAGATGCACACGCAAGAGAAAAATTTACTTTCTTTGGAAACGCCATCGCCATACTACACGGTGTCTCGGATTCAATGCTCGTGAGAAAAATGAACGTATAAAAAATGTTGAACATTTATTGCCTCAACAATAGCAAAACTGCTGTACTCATCAATTAAATATACTAACGAAGTCAGATCAGTAGGTTCAAGGCGTCGTTGCGGTACGTTCTAAAGAGAAACGTGTTTCTTGTCATTCTTCATCTAACATGAATACAGGATGATTCACTCGTGACAATTTCCCTTACCTTCGATTTTCAGCGTGAATTAAATAATTATTATGAAAAAGTTATCAATTCGTGCGAAAGGGAATTTCATCCTCCATAAATTTTATTCTTGTCATTATTTTCGTGGGGCACTTGGTTCGTCCAGGAAATCAATACAGCGTGGCCCACTTGGAAGGTCCATGGTTTTGAAAATGAAAAAAGAAACATTCTCTACTGCAAAAATCTCGAAAACTAGGCCCCCGAGAAAAAAATTAATTGAACATAGGAGAAAGAGAATTTCGAACTCTACAATTTTCATCCCTTGCATTTTTTTCGTAGCATCCTTAGTTAGTCTAGAAAATCCAAGTTTATCGGAAATTCACGAAATCGATAATTTCAAAAATGAAAGATTGACTGCAAAAATCTCGAAAACTAGGCCCTCTCGAAAAAAATTAATAGCTCATAGGAAAAAGAGAATTTCAAGCTACAATTTTCATCCCCTGCACTTTTTTTGTACAACCCTTAGTTTGGCCAGAAAATTCATGTTTTTGGGAAACATGCGATGCCAATGGTTTTGAATATGAAAAAAAAACAAAAATTGCGCTTTTTGAAATTATCGATTTCATAACTTTCCCATAAACATAGATTTTCTGGCCAAAGTAAGGGTGCTACGAAAAAAATGCAAGGGATGAAAATTGCAGAGCTTGAAATTCTTTTTCCCCTAAAGGCTATTAGCTTTTTCCTAGGCGGCTTAGTTTTCGAGATGTTTGCTCTCAAAGTTGTTTCATTTTTAAAATTATCAATTTCGTAAATTTTTAATAAATATGGATTTTGTAGGCAAACTAAGGGTGCTACGAAAAAAATGCAAGGGATAAAAATTGTAGAGCTTGAAATTTTCTTTCTTTTATGAACTATAAGTTTTTTTTCTAGGGGGCCTAATTTTCGAGATTTTTGCAGTCAAAGTGTTTGATTTCATTTTCAAAACCATATCGACTCTATAAATGAGCCATCTTGTATTCAGGTAAATAAATCAAGGTGTCTACCAAATCTCAAAAATGAAAATTTGTGTCTTTTTCGTTTTTTTTGTGTTGTTCAGAAAAAATCGTGCAAATTAAAAAAAAATTTTCGTGGGTATTCCTAATACCCCCGTAATTTTACATTGTGTTTTTGGGCCATTTTCAGAATTTTTTCGAGGAAGGAGCTGAAAATTCAAAAAAAAAAAAGGTTGAAAATAAGATTGGTTGATAGATAATCGAAAGATGTAGAAGCAAATACCCAAAAATCAGCATCCTACAGCAATCAGGAGGGGGAGAGAAAACTGTTATTTTATCTTTTTTTGACTTTAGACCCCCTTGAATGATGCCCTCAACCCACCCAAATCAACTTAAGAGGTCGTGTTTGGCATCTAGATGTGGTGTGTGCCCTAAAATTGCTTTCGAGGAGGGTGAGAGGGGGTTCCTGACTTTCCAGTCTCCATTCATCCCAAAGGCTACATTTTACAAGGACCATTTTCCGCTTTTCAATGTTGTGTGATGGCTAAAGGCCACCTAAATCGAGTTAGGAGGCTGTCCTCTGGTTCTAGGACGAACCGAAGGATTTTCTAGAAAAAGGGGACAGAATCATTAAACATTCCAATTACAGGTACAGAAAATTTCCAACCCTCGTAAGAAACGTGCCAAGACTCAAGCTAAATTGAACAAAAATGTATATTCATTTAGGTGGAATGGTAGAGTACCCAAACAGTCATTCAATGGTGGGGAGGGGTGTGATGAGAAAAAGAGTTATTTCATGCAAACTTTGGAAGATTTTGTCAAACTATTCAGTTGAATTGGTTGAGTCTAAGCCCGAGAAAAGTGGGGGTGAAAATGTTTGCAGAAAAAGACATTCAAAACCTGAAATTTCATTATTTTTTTAAATATTTCTGTCTTTAAAGAGCCGCCCCCCCCTCCCCCATTCAAAGGACGGCAAGTTTGGTAGGAAAAAATGTAAAATTTAAAAAAATACATAGTTTTGTTCAAAAAATAAATGAATTTTTGCAAAAAAAAAAAATCATTCAAAGCTGTTATCGACTTGTAATTTTGGCGACAAATATTACAAAAATGAAGAAACCCAAAAAAAAACAAGATGATTCGTATGAGAAGAAAATTTCCCCCTCTATAATTTCGTTCCTCATAATTTTCTTCGTAGGATCCTCAATTTACTTATAAAATCAATTTTCAAAAGAATAAATTTTTCATCACTTCGGGTCAAATAAAAATTAAGACAAAAATCCCACATTTTTCTTCAAAATCCATTCCCTATCTTCTCCAATCAATCTGTCTGTTTTGGATTCGTACATTGAATCGAAGAATAAGGTTTTATAAACACCTTGTACTTGCGAGTCTTGGAGAAAAGAAAAGAAGCAGAGAATACAGTAGCTTGGCAAGATATACTTATACCAGCTGCGAGCCGCGATAATCTTACGCTTCGAAGAACTGATAATTTAAAAATAACGCTTCCAACGTTTACACGAGTACCGAGTACCGAGTACTTTCTCTTTGATTAAAATCTTTCGAATTACCCCGCGCGTAATTCCAAATTAACGATTTCGAAAAATAATTTCCATCACGGAATGAACCGTGACGCGAGGTCTCTTATGGTTCGCCATCGTCGTTAGGCCACATGGCGGGTTAAATATTCTCCATTAAACCTTAATACCCCTTTACTTTTCAATATTATCTAACACCTTGTTGAGATGTTGGGAATCGCGAGATGAAATTTTTTAATTATCGATTTTTTTCGCTCGCGATATAAGGAAACGATCGAAGAGATATATGAGTGCGTGTATACAGGGTGTCCTAGTTTGGATTGGTAAGCCTGTTAAGTCGGCAGCTGCGCGTAATCGAATAAAAAATATTGCACGAGTGAGTCGTAATTCATGAAAATTAAAAGGGTACTGGCAAATTGAGTCATTTCCTGAAAAAGAAATGCGAAAAAGTTGAACCCAGATCAGTGCCGGATTAAGAATTTAGGTTACCTGAGGCCTAAAACTGGTGAAGGCCCTTTTATCGAACCATATATCGACTTCTGAGGATAGTAATACCAGTCCAGAAAGCCTATTTTGAGACATCGTCGTAGGGAGATGATTTTTTACCAGTTTCATTTTAGAAAACGACCTTTGTCAGACTATTTTAGATTTCGAAAATTTTTCAGATTTTCATTGATTCTTCGGACTTGGAAAATTTCAGAGATAATGCTGGCTTTTAGACATTTTGTCAGACAGACATAAAAATTTAGATTTTTTGAGCTTGAAAAATTGAATTTTAGACTTCTGTCAGACTTCCATTGACTTTTAGGACTTGGAAAATTTCCAGAGATAATGCTGGCTTTCACACATTTTGCCAGACAAATAGTTTAGACTTTTTGAACTAAGAAAATTTCAGAAATCAAGATATTTTGTGGGACAGACTTCTTGAATTTGGAAGATTTCAGACATTACGCTGACTTTCAGACATTTTTCAAACTTTTTTGGACTTGGAAAATTCTTAAGAACTAAAATTAATTTTTGGACTTTAAAAATTTCAAAAAAGTTCAAATCAGACGTATTCTCAGACAGTTTTTACCTAAGGCTGACTTTTAGACATTTTGTCGGACTTTTATGAATTTGGATAATTTTTTAGATTTTCACTAATTTTTGGTGCTGGGAATTGGATTTTGAAAATTTTTCAAAAAAATTCCACCACGAAAATCTGTTAGGTAGGTGCAATGACTTTTAGATATTTTATCTGACTTTTTTGAAACTTCTAACTTGAAAAATTTTTTAACATTCAATTAACTTATGGTTAGACTTTTGAAAGCTTATGAATTTTGAAAAGACATTCACGTAGCAATATGCCCGCTTGAAGAGTTGATCTAGTTTTTCCATTTTTTATCATTCAATCTACACATGAAATTTTTTTTTGTTCAGGTTAACATCCTCATTAGTCACGAAAAAAAATTCAAAGAACATATTTTTTATTTAAAGATAAAAATCACAGAAATTGAAAATTTTTCAAGTATTTGGTAAAAAAGCATTTCAACATCGAATGTTTTTCCTATTTTTTTGAAAAAATCAAATTAATAAAATTATAACCAAATCCGAATGTTTCCCAAAAAAAAGTAAAAAAAACTTGACTTCAACAGTAAAATCATTGATTTTTCCATGGTCTCGTAACTTTTAGCGGAATGATTGACTTTTCTTTGACTTTCTTGACTTCATTGGCCTGTAGACACCCTGTTTTTTTTTTTAAATTTAATGTATCATTCAAACTACCTAAAAAATCTGAGATTTTCTGAAATAATTGGTAATCTTTCGAGTAACTTGAGAAACTTTTGAAAAATATCGTCAAATTTTCAGAATAATTAGAAAATTTTCAAAAAACTTTGCAAATTATTAAAGTACCTAGTTAGTTTTTTTGTTCAAAGGTGAGGCACTAATTGAAAGTATATGAGCTGATACGACTCTTTGAGGTTTTCTGATTTCAATATCATCATAGGGAGAAAAAAAATGTAATTGTGATAAGTAATGAATTTTGCTAGTAAAAATGTTCCGAGAAGAAAATTTCACTGAAAAATATACTTCTTGATGACTGAAAATCTCCTTTTTCAAAAAAAAAGTGGTAATCAAAAAAAGCCAAGAGCGAAAAAAAACATCAAATTTTGTTTATACGAGTAATAAATCAGTAAAAAATGTCAAATTGCTCGAGTTCAACCAAAAAAATATCGATTTTCCACAATATTTGCCTCCTCTAGCACTGAATTGAAAAATTACATAACCTTATCCAATTTCAGCCACCTCTCAATTTTATCCCTCAAGATTTTGGTCTCTGTTACCTCTCTGCCTCCAACACCGAAGGTTCCCAAAGAGATTGGAAATTAGGAAAATTTAGTCGGTCAAAGCTATACAAAATACAATCGCGAGTACACATTCATGTCTTATTGGACCTTGTTCAAAAGAATGGTAATGACGGTAACACCCTAACACCTGACGGTTTACACTCGAATTAGGCTTTTCTCTCCATCGTGATAATTGGAAATAACTATACTCATCGGTAATTATTTCGTGACAGCCTTCATTCGTCGCTATTGTATTTCCTAGAGATTTTAATTTTCACCAATACTCGATCGTTTTATCTCGCCAGTCGCTTCGTCTCGTCTCGTTCCATACTTTATAGACAAATACTCATTAAATCGAGTATAATGACTCATTTTGTGGTTTCGTACACCGTAAAATCTTAAATGCATACGAAATGAAATTACTAAACTCGGTAAATAGGTAATTTTTATTACTTCTCGGTTGATTCGCTCCCATTAAGTAGAAAAAAATAGGTACCTATAAAAATCGAAAATGAGAATACATGAAAATTTACCAATTCCGAGGCACATATCCTTGGATATGTAACACCTCGAAAGTTATATGTACAAATGCGACTGCATAAGAGATGTGACTTCGGGGTTCGGTTTATTTGGATAGATTGATGGAGGAGTTCACGGTGTAAGATAACGCGGCCGTCGAGAAACACCGGTGTTCCACTTTGACAGCGATGTAACGAATTAAGTCTTTTATAAATCTATATGAAATTATCGCGCGTTGGTCAATTAAAACATAGGTATCTTATCTGATGTTAGCATAACGCGAAGTAAGACGTAATCGGCCGATCGTGAAAAAAAAATTACCTTTCTTTGGATGACTCAACGGTTTGGTTAATGTTTCGCAGATCGAATAGCCAAATTGTCAAGCTCGTTGGCAAACTACCATCGAGTTAATTCGTCGAGGTTAAAGTTTACATTATTTAAATCGATACGCCGCCGAGAGCCCGAGCACCGCGAGCTCCGAGCGAGAGGGATCATGCGAAAGATTTTTTCCAAATGACATAAACCGACAAGGTCTTTAAACCACGGAGACATAAATTACCCAGAAGAGCGTTTCATGTCGAGGTATACTTTATTCAATGTGCCTGAAAACCTGAATGTAAACAAATCGTATTCCAACATGTTTTCATACGCTGGAAGAGGAACTCAGCGGGCGGATTTTTTTCCTCCGATGTTTGTCACAATCGAAACTGCATGGCGATGAAAATGCTAAATCGCGATAATCTCTCGAGACGACTTTTGAATTTTAAAATGAGATATCAAATAATCAAAGTATACCTACGAATCACGAATTTACTCGTAGTCGACACTCGCCGGAGCATATCTGAGAGTTTATTTCACAGGTTGGGTTACGTAACCGCGTGTGATGTGTTTGCGAGAATACATTATGTAACTATACCTATATATACGTACGTATAGGCTATACTTTGAGTATATACCTAACTACCTATATATTGCTAATGTAAAATAAGAATTTAGTATCACGTTTGTGTCGAAGCGAAGCCGCATTTATATTGAATTAAACCGAGCACCAATAAGCGGTTTAGTGGTTTACATTATGGTATACGAGTATACGCCAGCGAGATGCATTCTGTCGATCATTAATCATTTATACCTGTAAGGTTTTCGAGCGCCTCCGGCATGTATCGAGAAAAGAAAAACAGACGAAATACAAAGTGTCGCAATTCGATTCCATAAGTCAGCGCCAGGAGACTGATTTGTTCAGACAAATGAAAAAATTCGTATGAAATATACGTAACTACGTATCAACTGTTTCGAATTTGTTGGGGCGCAGCTTTCTAAAAAATATTGAAAAAGAACTTTCCAAAGTTCCAAGCATGACCATAGTCAGAGTTGTGAAACGTGATAATACGAAAAACAAACCCTCAAGTGAAAAAAAAAACGAAAAGGAATACGAAAAAATCAAATAACTAGGGTGTCAAATGGATTTTTTTTTGGAAATCCATGACTTTTCCATGATCTTTTTTTACATGGAATCTAACAAAAATTTTAAATCAAAATTCAGCACTTTTTCAGAAAAATCATATTTTCACAAAATCAGAAAAAATTCTATAAATATTTGTAATTTCCAAAAAATTATTAAAAAACTAAAAGGAAACCAAAAAAAAAAACAAGATAGTAGAGTAGATAGAACTGAAATTATTCAATTTGTTTTCCTCAACAATATAAAGAAACATAACAAATCACAAAATTTTGAAAAATTATGAAATAATCATTCACTAGAATTGAAATAAATGACATATTTTTTTTTGGAAAAAAATTGAAAAAAGCAAGACATTTGACATAATTTGACCTAGAAGCAGAACTTTTGCAGGACATGCAGGACTGTTAGATAGCCTGATATATTAAAGGATTTTTGATTTTTGAAAAAACCTTGTGATAGTTCGTCAGCCTCTTCTAATGGACCGATTTTGAGTTTTTTTTTTCAACATTTTTTTTTACGTATAGATGTACCACCAAGTGGGGTCCTAAAATTTCTGAATTTGGCACAAAAAACTAAAACTTTGTCATTTTTAAAAACCTTTCTGACATTTTTTTCGACTTTTTTGACATTTTTTCAACTTTATTGCCATTTTTAAAATCATTTTTTGACATATTTTTCACTCTTTTGTAATTTTTAAAATATTTTTTGATATTTTTTTCAAATTTGGCACAGCAAATTTCTTCATTTATAAAACATCTTTTGACGCATTTTCAAATTTGAGACAGGAAATCAACATTTTTGTCATTTTTAAAATATTTTTGGACATTTTTTCAACAGTTTTATCATTTTTTAAAACATTTTTCAACATTTTTTTTTCAAATTTTTTAAAGAAAAAAAATCAAAATTTCATCATTTTTAAAACACTTTTTTGACATGTGCCAGAAAATATGTCATCAAGCATCAAGGTCCATAAATTTTCAAATTTGAGAGGAAAAATCAAAATAATGGAATAAGTTGAATTTATCAAGGACGTGGTGGGACAGTCATTCACGGGGGAGGGGTGACAAGAAAGAATGAGATCTTACGTGAAATTATAAAAAATGTCCATTGTAATTAGGTTTTCACTGGGGCAAAAATTTTCGCCTAAAAAGGCATTCAAAAGTTGAAATTTCTTAAAATTAACTAAGTAATTAAAAAAAAGAATTCTTCATGAATTTTAACGTAAAAAGGAGGACTTTTGAACTGAATTTAACACTTTTTCAAAACTTTTTCGACTTTCAGCATCACAGTGTAAAATGGAGGACCTTTTCAGCACTTTCAGCACAATATTGGACACATTGTCAGCAGTAACGAGAAAGTAATTTCAAAAAACACATTTTGAAAAAAATCAAATTAATTATAATAATCCAATCTGAATTTTGTCCAATAAGAAGTCAAAAATCCGTGACTTTTTCATGATCCCCAGAAGCGTGCCTTCGAGGGAGGGGTGACTTGCAACCCGCCCTTCCCCCTCCCCAGCAAGTCAAGAATTGGAAAAGTTGGTAAGTTGGGAAAATTTATTCTATTCAGGAACGATAGGTATAAGTTTGAAAAAAGTGATGAAATTTCAGATTTTGAATGGTTTTTTTTTGGCAAAAATTTTCGCCCTCGCTTCGCTAGGGCTTTGTATACCCATAACATTCCATGAATATGGCTTATATTAGTGGTACGGGATCCAAAACATTCCAAAAATTTATTGGAAATCGGAATGTTGATGCCTATCAAATTGAAATTTAATAAATTTCCCAATTCAAAAAGTCATATCTAATCGTAAGAGAATCGCTCGCATTTTTTCAAGTCCAAGAAGTCTTTTGCAATTCTCTGGATTTTTCAAACTCCAGAAGTCATCCAAGTTAACACCTAACAAATCATCTTGAGTAAGAGATTCTCCATAATTTTCTAGTTCACAAGTTTAATCAGGGTAGATTCTCTATATCTTCCAAAAAGTACTCTGGCTAATTAGGTTCTCTGAAATTTTCCAAGTCCAAGAAATCATTCGGAAGCTCTGAATTTTTTCTAGTCCAATAAGCCAAAAAATTCATTTGCCCATTTTATCAAGATTTCTTAGCCCAAAGTCAATTAGAATCTATGAAATTGTTTCAAAGTCCGAAAAGTCATCCAGGGTAGCAAAATTTTGTGACGCAAAAACGTACTTAACGCACATTAGTCCATCTCATGTCCACCTTCAAAATTTTTCAGGTCCAATAAGTCATCAATCAATTGAAATCTGTGGATTTTTTTCAAGTCCAATAAGTCAAAAAAGTCATTTGAAACGTGAAATTTTTTCGAGGTTCAAAAAGACATCCAAGGGTGATAAAATTTCATGACGGTTTATCATGACATTCATAGTTTCGGGATGACCATCCCCCCTCAGGTCAACATTTTGAACCCCCAGCATAAATATTGGAGGAGCATCAAAACATGTTTTCTAGTCTTTGTTTTTCACTAAATTGTTATGAAAAGCTAGCGTTTTTAATGGGCAGGTGATTAGAGGAATTAATGGAATAGTTTTAGATTTTTTTGGATGATTTTTCACCGAGTTATCACATTTTAAAAACTTTGAACGGGCGTTTCGTACTGAAGTTTCGAGGAAAGTCACAATTCTTTTATGGAATAAGTGTCACGTATCCTAAAATTTCAAATTCCCATCTTCAATTTCCACCGGTTTTATTTTATTTGAAAAAAGACAGATGTTGATGATAATGCCTCTGAAAAAAATTGTTGTTTGAGGTAACAGAAAATTGTGAAAATTTCCCATTTCTATTTTTTGAAGTATGGCTTTTGCTAATTTTTGGAAAATTTTAACTTTGGGTAAACTTGGAAAAAATCTAAAAATTTATTTTACCAATTTTAAACAAAATGGCATCAAAAATCAACCTCTAATTAGCATGAAAATACAATTTTCGCCTTAATATGTCATTTCTAATTTCTTTTATCAAAAAGTGACTAGTTTGAAAAAAGCGACCCGATAAATCCCTCACTTCTCAATTTCACCATAAAAGCATCCTCGTACTTACAAAACAAAATACTGTACGTAACAGCCTTACCACCACGATCTGCCAAACATCAACTTCATATCACTCCGTATTTCCTCGTTGCCTACTCACCTGAAACAAAACAAAATCACGTTGGTATTATTATTTCGCAAAAAAAAAGCTTATTAAAACCTTAACAATGAATAAAAAACTACATCGACGATAATTATATTTCTCAACGACATGACATGACACTGGGCAGATAACGACAAATTCCGTCACTACCGAAGCGATAATGCTACCTGATACACCAAACTTTATCAAATCTGCTACCCACATACCAGCACTCGTCCTTGGCAGACAAGGCGAGACATAATGGATAAATTTTTTCATAATTAGATTTGATCACTTGTCACCACCATTGTCACCCTACGTCACATCTACCCGCGTTATTTCTGTCTCCCTTGTATTTTTACCACTTTCAAAAAACAATAACACCCTGTGTTCTTTTTCATGCATCAAAACATCTGTTCAAATACGTACGTGTATTTTAAATTCGAACCGAACGAACCAATGAACGAACGGCGACAAGAAATTCGTATATTACAACGCTCATAGGGGATCTGAACCTCAACAAAAGAGTTCATCAAGATATAGACAATGGAGTTCGTTAACAGATTAGTCAGCTCAGATGCATAATGTAACTGAATTTATTGTTATCACTTGTGTGAACGTCCTTAAGATTTTGAACCTATTAACCTCTTACTGTTCTTGAAAATTTTTCATCTGATGGAATAGGTACACAGAAGAACATGTTGCCAAAAAATCACATCTTTGGATAATTTTTCTCAATGATCGAGAAAAAACTTCACAGATGTGATTTTTCATTCGTGGAAATTCAATTTTTTTTTTCAAATCACCAATGAAATTCTAATTGCTATAGATTTTTGGTGTACCTGGCGAATTTTCAGTATACGAACCAGAATGACACATCGCTCTGCAGCATGAGCTCATTCCAAACACATCTACATAAACCATGCCTAGGTTTCGATTACAATTCTGCGTACCATCATCAATCATGTTTTGATAATATTCCAAACGATAGGTTGAATAACCCTGGATCATTTACATCTACATATAACAAAGCTCCTTACGAAAAATCTCAACTAAAACAACATGTACAATCGTATAAGGATAAAACCATTCGCAGCTACTTCGAAATTTTCCCAACCAAATGACGTACTCGCCCAGAACAATGAAAAAAACAATTATTTTGCGTTTATATCACTTTCACGCAATTCAACATCCATTAAGATAAAATTCTGTACGAAAGTACTGTGCGTACGTACGATTCGTTAACAATAACACATTTTTATTCGCAAAACCTGCAGCGACATTGAGAGTTTTTTTTAAATAATGGGAAAAAAACATTATAACCATTTTGTACGATATTCTAAACGTTGCTGCTAACTTTCTCGTTTTTGTGAAAATTTCCAAACGCTTTCCATAAAATTACGTAATTTTAATACAGTTGACGAAAAAGGAACCATTTTATGTATCTGCGTAGTACCTACGTACGTATAAATACCAGAACAGCACAATTCTATGACCGTAATACTAAACTTAATTTTATTCGTAGAGTTCAAAACGTTTAACCTTTACGATGCATATGTAATTAAACATTAGATAGGTAGGTATATACTCATACAAATTGAACTCGATTTTAAATCAGCCCATTATGACCGTATTTAAATAATTTTTTTCCAGTGGGTGTGCCTGAAACTCCGCCATATACCTTCGATGCGAATTCCCTCCGAGCGGTGAAAATATTAAGATATAATTTATCCAATAAGTTGATATCGAACATCAGAATTCTCGTATGTTGCTTCTTTTCCCCCTTCTGATCCGTCGTTTGTACGTGAATTTTATGGATTTATTTATATTTTTTTTCTAGATTTGATTTTACTCGTAGTTGGTTAATTATTTTGAGAGCAAATGACCACTTTGAAAAAATATCTTTGGTTTGAGAGAAAAATTCAAAATTATATTTTTTAGTAAGAATAGTTTATTTCCATTCAAATGAAGATCATATTCGATTGTCCAAATAAAATTAAATGACTTCCTCATTAGTTTTCAAGGGTGTGACTAGAGCTAAGAATTTTATGAACTTGAAATTTTAAAATATGCTCATGTTTAATTCACTTTTGAACTTGGAATTATACTAGAATATTAATTTTTGAGCTCAAATGTGCACAAATATTGTATCATTAAATTTGGTACGAGTATTACTGAAAAAGATTTTTTCAGGTGTACAGGGTGTCTAACAAAATTTTTCGAGAAAAAAGCTTGACTTAGCTTGACCTTTTCGAATGACTTTTTT
>FIZU01003364.1:0-11988 GCA_900064475.1 Pseudococcus longispinus
ATTAGAGTTAGGCAAAACATGAATATAACTCATTTTGTAGATCTTGAAAAGTTCTACAAGAAAATTTACGAAAAAAATTGCCTATCTATATCATTAACGGAGTTACGACGTTTTGAAATATCTACCAGGACTAGAGCATAACTTTGTCCCTCCAAATTCTGATGTCAGCAAACATGCATACACTTATGTAGTATAAGTAGCTGCATCTCTAGTTTGAAGGCGGTGCACTGCGACTGGAACACTCCGTAGAACTAAAAAAATTTAGATGAACCCGTTGCCTATCTTGAATATTTAAGGCGAAAATTTATTTTAGAAGAAATTCGAATTAAAACCAATTTACAATCATGGGAATAGGTAGTACTTTAAAAATTGAATAAAATTTTCATATCATGCGTTTTTGCCTAGCTTCAAAATTGAAGGGTCTATGAAAATAATTTGAAATGAAAAGATTCTAAGAAAAAATTCAATCGCAGGAACGATTAGTATAAAAAATTGTTCATTTTTCAAAATTCTATTCATTCTCACGATTGAATTTTTTTCATTTCAAATTGCTTTTGTAGCCCCTTCAATTTTTAGGTTAGGCCAGAATTTAAAATAAGAAAATTTGTTCAATCCATTTCTACGATTAAAAATTGGTTTGGTTTGATTTTATTCAAAAATAAATTTGTTCCTTAAATATTCGAGATAGGCAACACGTGCATCTAAAGTTCTTTTTTAGTGGTATCTACCTTGTTGTATTCAAATCTCGCGTATGGCAGATGACTTCCAGAGCACCCTGTATTGTAAAAATCACAAATAAATATTTTTTAAGACATTGCAGTTTTAAAGATAGGAAAACATACTTACTTTTATTCAAGATGGGCTGCCTATTTTTCGGATTGAAGGAAGCATTTCACATATGAAATACCCTGTATACAAATCTGTATACTTTTGAAAAAAAAATCTATAATTCATACTACATTTGCAGATCTCTTATCCAAATACTGGATCCAGAATTATTCGAATTAATGGATAAAAATAGAGATTATACTCATTTCTTTTTCTGTTATCGTTGGTTTTTATTAGATTTTAAAAGAGGTAAGTAGGTATTTTCATTTATTTCATCATTAAAAATTATTACACATTAATTATCAATCATTTTCAATCATTTTTTTCTGTCTTAGAATTATTATACGACGACGTATTCATCGTTTGGGAAACCATATGGTCGGCCAAGTTCGTCTCTTCGGCCCATTTTTATTTGTTTTTTGCCTTAGCTTTGGTGGAAACGTATCGAGATATAATTATTGGAAATCAAATGGAGTTTACCGAAATAATTAAATTTTTTAATGGTGAGTTAGCGAAACGTATCTTTTAAGTAATTAAACCCGCCATTTCTGCTTACACGTCGAATCAGTTGCATCCTTAACTCAACCATGGGGTCTACTCGTTTAATCTTTTTTTCGATAAGCGTCAATTATAATTAGGTATTTATCAGGTATACGTACAGATAAAAAGCTCACCTAGTGAAAATTTTCTCTGGCCATACCCATTAAAGTACATTACTCTTAAACACTTATATAATTAGAATACACCTGATAACTAATGCAATTTTTTTTCCTACAGATATGGCAGAAAGACACGATGCTAAATCAGTTTTAAACCTTGCTCGAAATTTGGTTGTGCAATTACATTCGTTGATCGAAGATCAGCTAAGTACTTCATCTACTACATCTTCTTAAATGCAGGTGTACCATCGAAATAAAATACCTACCGCCATCGCAGAAACCAAGGAGTATTTTTATTTATATTTTTCGTTTTTATTTACCTATTTTTTATCGTGTAAAAATACTCCTATTTGCTTCGGGTTTGTCAATGCTTATAATATTCAATCGCAGATGAGTTCGAAGATCTGATTATATTGTCCTAATGCTGTAATATATCTCAACCGGGTATTTGGAAATCGAAAGACGAATTATATTAATACCTTGGTAAGAAAGCACAAAGCAATGTTGCTATTAAAATGGCAACTTTGTAAGTATAATCAGGTTTTCTAACTTACTCAACGCGTTCCCGCTTGACTTTAATAATATTACGAAGTTGTTTTGATAACGTATAATAATGTATGTATGTAAACATATGTGTGTTTATTTTTAAAATTTACCATACTCGGAGTTATGTACCTATTTCGAAACTCTCGAGACAAAAAAAGTTACTCGTTTCTTAGGTACTTTTATAATAGAGTGATAAAAAGAAAGCAAAATATTTATAGATTTAGAAAGTTAATCGAAATTCGTCTATAAAAAATTAAAAAAAAAAACAAAAGGCTATTTATAAGTCTACTTAGAACAAGAAATTTATAAAAACTGTACGAATTCGCTTTCTCTTATACGTACCCAAACTACACATAATACTTAGAATTACATGACAGCCATAAGGGGCAATTTCATTCCAACTTTTTTTTTACCCCATCAAGACTGATGAACGATTGAAATTATGTTACAGCAAATCGATATTTCGCCATTAAAAAAAAGAGTGGCATTAAACAAATGCGAAAATGATGTTTACTAAGAAAGCATCGCATCGGTAGAAACCGTTGTTGACTTCGTTTTAGCCTTTCAAACTTAAAAGTAGGTAGCCTTTTAAGTGAATTCGCGTTTATGGGCAATACCGAAGCCAATCAATACGTGCCATTTAGGCGCCTTGTATCATTGAAAAGCACTCTGCCGCTGGTGTATCTGCTCTCGTGCGAATAAATATTTTCCCTCGAAAACACATACGCAAGATTTAATTAATATTTATAGTGAAAATTGATGGAAATTTCATCTTTTTAGGTACACAAACGTTAAGAAAACAAATATCGAATTATTGAAATTCAAGGTCAACCGAGTGTGAAAATTGTGTATCGTTTACCTAGACTTACGTCGAGTCGACTTAATTGAAATCATTTTACGGTCTATTGAAGCGTGTTTACAATTTATTTGCGGTGTTAATTTATGCTATTTCGAAAAAGTATTAATTTTCTATCTTATTTTCTACCCTGCTCGCTTTGTTTTTGCCCATTCTTTCCTTCGTAAACTGTGCTGATTTCATCGCGCCCTTTTTTTCATCTCCCAGCTCCGATACGTTTCAGATTTTGACATGCAATAAAACACTATCGAGTTTAACCTTAAAGTTAAAGGTTATTGTATACATAATTTCCGTTACCTTACCCCCTCTCTCTCGAAAATTTTTAATCGATTCCATCAGTCTCATAGATTCACTTTTATACGTCGTCATAACAACTTGTAGTAGGTACTTTATTGTGTTCTTATTTATTCTCATCAACCTTTCTGTTGTCAATTTTAATAAATTTACTCAGGAAATAAACATCTTACGTGTGTTTAGAATAAGTTTAAAAAAATTCACCAACCTTGTATCATGCAATTTTTCCTTTAACGAAGCGGACGTTTTTTTTTTTGTTTTTTTCCTCGTTTAAAAAAAAGTAATAGGTTACCTTTGCCACAATCTCGCATTAAAATGTTTAAAATGTCGCTTATTACCTACCTATTTGTTTATTTTTGCGTCTTTCTAAACTGATCTTATAAGATCTACCTACATTATAAGTACATATAAGTTTACTCTATAAACCAAAAAGAGTGGAATGTTGCGAAAATTTTTCTCGAATTTAAACTGCTGACTGATTTTTTATGTTCATCGAATAGATTATTAGATGTTTTTGACACAAAAACAAAAAAATTATTACGAAGTAGATAAATATGTTACCAACTCTGTTGCATTAAATGTCATATCAGATATGAAACATCTATTTATGTATTTTTAGAAAATAAAAATATTTTGTTCCCTTGGTATATTTTTTTTTGGTGTTTTATTTAGATAGGTATCTACCGAAAATTTGTTTGAAACGTAGAGTAGGTATGAAAAATGAAAGCCAGTGTTTTTGGGGGTGGGAGGAGGGCCGAATAAAAATATTTATAATAAGACCATTTTTTGTATGCAGTATTTAAAAAAATGCTCATTAAAATTTCAATTTTTTTAACACAGGGTGTACCAGCATGGGAATAAAGCCTTTCATCAAAAACATAGGTAACTTCCACTAAGTTTGTGTGTTTGTGTTTGCCTACCCTCCGAATGGAAGGAATTGAGTTATGTTTGCTAAAAAGTTCTTTTATTAAACTTTTTTTCATTTTCAACTGTGGGTTTCTCGACAACCATAAGATAAGTAGAGAATTGCTCTGCTTGCGGTGTTTTTCTTGAAATTGAATACTCGTTACTTTTGATTCGAACTAGATAGAGGGATGGAATTTGCGCCATTGGAAAGCTTGAAATTTTTTCATCTAGAAACATTACTAACAAACACCCAAAGAGAACGACTTTTTAAATTATTCACAAAAATGTAAAAAAAAATCTTTTAATTTTTTACGTGCTCTTTTCAAATACCTATTTGATACTGTATTAGAAGTCCTCCCCAGTTCATCTCGCAAAATGATCAATCAAGGAAGTTCAAATCAAGCATTTTGTCAGATTTTTTTCAATTTGGAAAAATTTTCAGATTTCTACTAACTTTTTGTACTTGGAATTGGATTTCGAAAATTTTTCAAAAAAAATCCATTACGAAATTCACTCACGAAAATCCGTTACGATGACTTTTAGTTTTAGATAACTCTCTGACCTTTTTGGACTTGGAAAATTTCAAGAATCACGCTCCAATCAATATTCTCTTTTCGTGTTTGTTACATGATAAGTGGAGGATTTGGGATTTTTTCGACAAATAGGAGGAGGAGGAGGGAAAAAGTCAACAAACTTTGATGGCAATGTTTTCGTCATATAAAATTTTGAAAGTTATAAACAGTGAAACTGTTACTTACCTATCAATTATTTTTCAAGTGGGGGGAAGTAGGTCATAAATATTAGATCAGTGTTTCTTAAAATCAATGTCTAGTACAATCTGTGTATCATGTTCATGAATGTGATAATAATTATTGTTATTATGAAGAAAAAATTACACAACAGTTCTAATTGTTATTTTAATAAGTATTTAGGTACCTACCGAAAAATCTTTGGTTAGCCTTTCACAGATTGAAATTGATAGCATGGTAGCAAGGTACATGTGGTTTACATACTTGAATTACTAGTATAATACTTATTTTAGTAGGTATTCTTTCAGTTTGCGATGGTAAAAAGTAGGTCTAGGTAGTAGGTACGTACGTAAAACTTCATTATATTTATAAAACTGGGTTCGTTTCAATTTTGATTACTCAGGCCTATTAAACATAGCGCAAAATTATAAAATCTATTGCATGGGTCGGTTTCTTGAGCCACTGTATCTGTGTGGAATATAAAAATTATTTATCAAAATTTACCCAAGTAGGTATTTGGTAAAATTTAACTAAAAATTAAAATACCTATAGATGAAAAAAAATATTAAAATTTGTAAAAGTTACCTTTCAATTCGCAGAAATCAATATACGAAGAAACGACATCTTTTAGTTGTGGTGTCATTTTAGGTATGACAATAGAACCTTTTTTATCATCAGGAATTTTCTTCCAAGTATCGCTCGCACTGTCGAATAATTCTGATTTATTCACGGAACCTTTTTGATCGATCTAAAAATAGTGAAGAATTTATTTTTCAACAATATGCCAACTTTCAAGTACCTACTTACATAAATACTTACAGAAGCAAAGATAAACTAAAATCTATTTATACCTACCTATCAAAAAATATGTAAATTGAATGATCAAATTATTTAAATGTAACCTAGGCACTACTTTTTTAACCATAGATTCGGGGAAGCCTCGGAACTGACATTAAGGGGAGGAGGAAATAGCTAAAAATCGAGATTTTCTAAACCAAACGTTAACTTTTTCAATTTTTCTTTCTCAAAACGTAAAATTTTTTTAATTATCTAAAAAAAAGTCATAATTTTTACAAATTTCTCAACCCTACATCAATTATTATAAAAATGACACAATTTTCTATTTTTATGCAACACTCTTCAAATGAAAATAAATCCCTTTTTACGAAATTACGAATAATTATAGTCTAGACTTAATTTATAGGTAACGAATATTTTATATGTAATACTCACGAAATTCAGCTTGTGAAAAATACAATGAATGAAGCACTAGAAAGAAAAAATAAAATTATAATTAATATACCAGAACATGTTGAAAAAAAGGGTACAAGCTCCTATGAGGCTTACTTTCGCATTTCTGTCATTTTTCAAATTTTCAGTTAATTTAGAAATATTGTGCGCAAGTATGACGTCTGGAAAAACTATAAGCCATTAAAAAAAAAGTTTCGTCGGTTGAAAATAAAAACAGCTCTGTACCTACTCGTATATATCAAACAACTTACCATGAGAAACTGGAAATGTACTGTTGCATTCTTGCGTAATGGGTTTGAAAAAATTCGTATCACCGATAATTTCATTTTTTCCAATTAAAAATATAAATAATAGGAAAGCTAACACTATTTTCATTTTGAAATGTGTGGATAGACGTTAACGTAATATCTCATTCAAACTGTACTCGCAAGTAGTTAATTCCTCGAATCTATGAGATGAGTTAATCTTTGTAAAAACTTGGTGTCACCATTTCAATTGACGTAATTCATTCTATTAAACTTTATTAAGACTCGGCTAAAGTACGTACCTACTGTAATTTTTAGACGTATTGTTGCATATTTAACGACTTGGTATAAAAATATTCAAGCTGATGAAATTACCTAATGCCATGTACTTACCTACTTCTTATATTTTTATTAAAAATCAACAACATCTATTGATCTTTGACGAGAATGAAGAATATTAGGTATTTTGTAATTAAAATAAACAACCGTTTATTGTTTTAGAAAAGATTTGTTTCATTGAAACTTTATGCCAAAAAACGAACAATTTCCTTCATTTTTGCCGAAATTAAAATTCTTTTGAAAATAACGCCATAAAAGAGTCATTAATTAACCTGCCTGACTGTCGCAAACGACTGAGAATAATTGAATGAATTATTAATAAAATTAAAAATCAATAGGTAGGTATGTGTGTAGGTATAAATATTAAATAAACGTGGTGATTACTCGAATTGTATCAAATAATATGGCCTATTCAAGAACACATATATTTAGATGCCATCAACTGTATTTTTTTTTACCAGACCTACCTAAATACTATATTCGTTCAATTGTTAACCAAAAAAATAGAGATAATAGGTTTAATGACTTATTCACGTTTGCTCGATAATTTCATTTAGTTATCGGGTAGTTTTGTCCAAACACGATTTCATTATCTGACTGCATTTTGAACTTTTCAACGAAAAAGAGTGCAATTAAATATCCATGTAATGTTACTCATAGGTATAACACAATCTAAACTAACCTCATTTGAGATTTGTAAATAAGTACAAGATATCATTATCATTTCGATATATTCATTTAATTTTCAGTAATTTTCATGTGATATCTGCTTTTAGAGGAAAATTTATGGACGAATTGGTTATAGAATAATAGAGATAGGTACATTTTCGTGCATATGCTTGCCCTAACCGAAATCACATTGCACATTAAAGTATAATAGTACGAAACTAAAAATAATTCCATTTTAGATAATTTCCAATTATGAAAATATTTGTTAATTAGGCACTAAATCCACAATCTTTTGATAATTTATATTGCTTTAAATTAGATTTGTTTTCCCTATCAGTGTATTTTTTTTGATAATTTATAATAATGACTGTACCTCGTGATAAGCATATTGTTATAGGTTATAAAATGACAGCTTCTTGCTTCAACGGTTTATAGTCATTCGAATACGTTAGTGTGAGATTATCAAGCACAAATTCAATAAGTGTATACTTACTTTTGATCTTCACTTCATAGTACCTACCTAGAAGTAAAAATGTTTTCGAAATTAGTATCGTTGTTTGTCGTATTGTGCGTCTATAATGTCGCCGCTGTAACTTACGAAGAAGCTTTCAGTGGATGCAAAACCAAATACAATTTGCAAAATGATGGTATGTAAATTTATTTAATTTTGTGTCTCTTGAGTATTAATTTGTTTTCATCATTTCTGTATTTCATTTGTTCCATCTATTTTTAAAAAATTTTCCTACCTACCATTTCATTTAAGGTATTTTTCGATTTTTTTAAAATGTTTTTTTGTTTTTTCAGCTCCATTGGACTACTTCATGGCCAATGGCAAATTTGAACCTGGCAAAGAAAACTTGAAAGTAAATATGTTGTTATAATTTCCTACCTATGTACTTGACTTTTTGATAAATTCTTTTCAAATTTTTAATTATTTTAAAAGAACAAGATGGTTGGTACCAAGTATCTACATTTACATTTACATTTAGATAGATAACTTTATTCGTGCATGAAATTTGAATAAGTACATAGCTGATGCATATTAATCATATCAATAATGTATAAAATGATCTACAAGTAGAATTTCTAAAAAATTATTTTATTTTTACAGTGTATCTTCGATTGCTTGGCTGGTGACCTTTCGGTTGTAAGTATCAATTTAACGTTCGTTGTTCAAATATCTACACATGTAAACTAATTTCCAAATTTTTAATTATTTTTGCTTATTTTTTTCAGAAATCTGCTGATGGTTCCGTCAACGCAGCCGCTCTGAAACAATTGGCCCAAAGTCACACTCACTGCCAAGAATTGTCTTTATTCGGATCTGATGCAGTTTTGCAACAGTGCATTAAAACCTCATACACCGGTAATTTTTTTTTTTTTTACATAAATGATTATTTACTGTTTATTAATTTATTTCTTGGTTATTTTAGGAACTGAATCTTGCGATAAAGTATTCGAATTCATTGAATGCGCCATCAAATTGGTGAGTACCTACCTACCATTTTAGTACCTAGCCTACCTACTAATAGCCACGACTGGGAAAAAAATCGCAATTTTTTCGAATATTAACCTTTTAAAATAAGAACAAAACTGAATAAGGAAAAAACCTAATTTAAAATCATGTTTTGAAGTTTGAATTGTTTTGAAACGTTCATAATATGCTCGTAGTAATTTGTAGATTGATAATAGACCACATTGGAATTTTTTACTAACCCTGTAAATACTTACCGAATTGATTTTTTTTCCTATTTTTATCAATAAGTATATTTTTTACTAATATTGAAATTATGTTTTTACAGAAAAATGAAAGCAGCAAATCGTCGTAAGATATCAAGTCATGAAATATGAGCAGCTCCATTAGGTACAGATACATCTAAGCTAATGGAAAAAATAAACTTTCAACAAATTTTTTTCAAGTTTTTAATTTACAACAATTTTTTTATAATTAATTTATAATGCAGGATACTCGAAGTCTGTAAACTTAATTCTTGAATAATACATTGCTTACCATCATAAATTATCCTTGTCTAATGCATTCATGTAATGTAATTTTTTTTTAGAAATTTGATAATAAAATATAAGTATCGATCACATACGTATTTTATTCTCTTGTAGAGATATTATTTCAAAGATGAAAATGCTGACAACCCGATTGACCATATCTTAATAGTTTATACGAATTTATTGAGAAATTGAACCCACTTTTATCAGTTATGTAATTTAGTTAATGAACTATAATTCACAAATTTGATTCAGCTGAAATAACAACTTATCTATAGAATCATCCTAATTATAAAATTACGGATGTGAATGAAGATTTAAAATTAGAAATAGAAATAGTTAAGAGACGACTTATCATTTTTGAGTATTTTATCATGTTTGAAAATCTCAATATTCCCAGCAACGTCTAGCAACAGGACACAATTTTTCAACATAGACTAGAATTATTAATTCTATCAATTGCTTCAACCTTTGTTTTAGGACATAATAACGATGAATAAAGTAATTTTTTTTTCTCTTGTTGCTGTCATCAGTGCGCACTCCTGTCAGGTAAAGAAAATTAAAAATTAACGAGCCATACTTAATTTTTTTTTAATCGACTGTAAATTGTAATAAAATAACTCGCTAACTTTACGTTTGATACGTGGCTATTTGCAAGTTACATCGAAGGCACAAATATGTAAATAACTAAATACTTAGGAGTAGGTAATTAATCACGATAGATTTTGAAATCTCGTCTTATTTGTCTAAATAACATTTTCATGTCAAAGTTCGAAATTTATGAGTTCATTAATTACTTTGAATTTTGAATACTTGATTAAATTTTGTTCAAACAACGTTTCTAATTCAACTTCTTTCAAATTTTATAATAATAATTATCGGAAAATATGATAATTTAATGCCGTTATTAAGAAATTATGCAACCAAATTGACGTGTAGCTTTAATATTTCGTGTTTCAATAACGCCCTCTACAAATAACGATTATAAGCTTATCGTGTAGACACGACCTCCGAGATGACACCTGGTAATGATGACTGAAATAAAATTACCGAAACACAAAAAAATCGACCTTTCAAATTGTAATCAAATCGGTACATTACGTGCTTGCATTGTGATGTAATTTACAATATACATGCATCACGTGGAATTTGAATTTGAAAGCGTAAACGTAACTGTTGTTTTAAGTAAAATTAAATGCCGAAGAAATATAGATCATTAGTGAAAACACATCTATTTAAATATCTTTGTAATCATCAATAATGGACGATCAGTGGACCGAACAACTATATTTAATTGAAAAACAAGTAAGACTCGTTTATTCCTATCCTCGGACACTATACCTTTTCAAAATACCATTATTATTGTTTCTCAGGAAAAAGAGTTCCAAGTGCTGCAGGATCAACTCCGCAACCTTACTCAACAAATGGCAAACACCTCCAACGGAGACGCTTCCGACGAACTAGTCGAGTCGCTGGAAAAACAAAATATCAAATTAAAACACAGGATAGCTGTCTTAAAAGAGGTAAATAATCTCAACACAAACGAATTTCGATCGTCGTGCTAAATTCAAATTTCCAATTTAGGCAATTTATCGTGAAAAAGAAAGCGGTTTTAAGGCATGGGCCGGAATCGACGCCGATACGTTATCTCCTTTGGAAATTCTTAACCGCGCTTTCACAAAGGCTGTGCAAACAGCTTATCCTACCGCATCTACCGGTCCCATTTCCGTAGTACCATCAAGTGCCCAGTTCGGCGATTACCAATGTAACACAGCTATGTCTATTTGTAAATCAATCAATTCGCCAGGTAATTTATCCTGTGTAAGCAGAATTATAATGGCAAATACTTAAGTTTCTTAATCAGAAGTTTACTCTAATATCAGATAAATCAGCAAATCCTCCGGCAGCACCGAAAAGTAAAACAACTCCGGCGATAGTGGCGCAAACCATAATGGAAAAAGTTCCACCGTGTCCTGTAATCGAAAAAACAGAAGTTGCCAGAGGTTTCATTAATATTTGGCTAAGCCGTTCGTACGTCGCACAAAGAGTTAAAGATATCTTGCTAAACGGAGTAAAGGCATCGGCTGAAACCAAATTACGAATCATTGTAGACTTTTCTTCGCCTAATGTTGCCAAAGAAATGCATGTAGGACATTTAAGGTGAATATTTGACCTTTGTACAAAATCTACTCGTAGCAAAGCTTTATATTCTGTTTTTATTTCAGATCGACCATTATCGGAGATAGTATTTCTAGATTATTGGAATTCTTGGGACACGACGTTTTACGTTTGAATCATGTGGGCGATTGGGGTACACAATTTGGAATGCTGATTGCTCATCTTCAAGAAATGTTCCCGAATTATTTAACCAAATCGCCTTCGGTTGGCAATTTACAAAGGTTTTATAAAGAATCGAAAATCCGTTTCGATACCGACGAAGCTTTCAAAAAAAGAGCTTACGATTGCGTCGTCAAATTGCAAAGTTTAGAACCGGATTATATCAGAGCTTGGGAATTGATATGCGATGCTTCTAGAAAAGGTAAGGACACTCCAACATCAGGTAGAACTGTCCGCCATTTTTGGTGCACAATCCAAAATTCTCCATATACTGCAATGTTAATGCTTGCATTCATAACTCGAAA
>FIZU01003371.1:0-36340 GCA_900064475.1 Pseudococcus longispinus
ATGGTACATAGTAAATATACTTATTTGTTGTATTCAATATTTTATTCGTTGCAATCGTAATTGCTGGACATTGTTCTAGAATTTGAAGATCATTCGTACTCTTCTTATTTCCTTGCTGTGTAAAGATATGAACTTTGCATTGAGACTACATTTTGCAACAAAACTAAAAAATATGAGTCTTGAGTCTCTAGATTACAAGAAACCAATTTCTTATCACAATGCCACTGGGCACATTCAAACGAACCAGGTTCGACCATCATTTATTTAACACACTCATTTAAATTATTTAAATAGACGAACCGAAAAAACGAATCAAAAATACAAATTTCATACGCGGAGATAGTAGATTGAACCCAAACACAGAAATCAGATCATAACTAAGAGGAAGAAAAATAGGTTGCATCCCTGAATTCATTTCAAGATATAGCGCTGTTTTTAGACGCTCGTACAAAACAATTATTCTCATTTTGTTCAAAACACTTTGCTATGCAAAATATTGAAATTCAGATGTGGAACATCTTATACGTAAAATGAAATATTCGGTGAACATCTTATCAATGTACTTCGTGAAGATGGTGCAATGATGTACCAAAACATCTTATTTGAATACTCGATAGAGATTAGCTACCACGTAAAACATCTTATTCAACTTATGTAGGTGCTTAGTTTCATATTCTCAGTCTTACGAATCATTTCTCGAAACGATTAACTAATTAAAATAACACGGAGCTACCACCACCATCGATAAATTACATATACAGCATATCATTATTCGTTCCCTGAGAATGAAACGTTTAAGTACTCTAATTCATATCATATTCCTCTGCAACCCATCACCATAAGCTCATACACCGATTTCCACACATGCAAATTAAATTAAACTCCTCTTAGGTGATATTATTCATTACTTTCTAATAACCTTTTTCAAACTCATCTTCCTTTTCTTGGCGTTCTTGATTTTGAGCAGGTGCTTGAAAGGGCCCAAGCATCGACGAACCATTACACCTCTCCACCAAGCTTGGATCTTAGTTGCCATCGTATTCAAGTAAATCTCGTATTCTTTTTCTTTCCGGCGACGTTCTTTATCGTCTAAATAATCTTGAATTTCACTTTCGCGAGATTTGAACTGCACAAAGCACGTAAAATATTAAAATACGGATCATAAACTTGGTCAAATATTTGACAAACATAATTTATACAAAACGAATAAAATACCAGAGATACGTAAAACTGTAATTCTTCATGTTGCTCGCGTTGGCTATCGACTAACGATTTCAACAGTAGCTTTCGTTCTTCTATATCTTTATTCCGAGTTTTCCAATACGTTATTAATTCGTTCAATCGCTTGAAAAAAATTCCACGTATTAATAATCATTCACTTTTTTGGAAAATAACGAAAATAAAACAGAATTGAAGCACGAAACACCACATACCTTAATTTCGTTGTTATAGTAAAATAAAACTTCTTCGTGAACTCTGTTTTCTAGTTGAATATCGTTATCGATACCAGAAATCTTCTCTAAGATGTCTTTTTCTTCTATTTTACATTTCAATTCATTTTCTTCTATTTGAACTCGTAATAATTCAGCAGTGAACTCCAACTCATCTTCATTTTGCTTCTCTAGCCGTTCCAATTCGATCTAAACACCGAAATCAAAACAACATTAATAACGTTACAACTTCACATTAGAATCAACTCCAACTCACAGACTGCTCCGTTATAATTCTATCTTTAAATTGAAATTCATTCAATAATCGTCGACCATCTTCTTTAATACATTTATTCAAATAATTGCGACGTTGTTCGCATGTTTTAATTTGTTCTTTCATCGTAACCACTTGATCACAATTCGAACGCTCTTTGGCGGTTATTTCTTTCAGTAAATCGACCGTACCTCGAGCTCGAATTTCCTCGGTCACGACGAGGAGGCATTTTAATGTGAAATCACTGTAGAATAACATCGTTGTAACGTATCATTCGAATACGAATAAATCAAAACCGAATACTTACATCGTCCGGCGCTCTTTTTCAGATACGGTTCCTCCGGCGTCATCTTTCAAGTATTTCATTAGCTTTAACTGGCCGGTGGTGGTTTCCAGTAAACGTACGAGTTCATTTTGCTCATTTTTGGAAAAAATAGCATTCGTGCTACTATAAATAAAATAATTAGCGAATAAAAATAGTAAAATAACGTAAATATGAAACACTTTACCATAGATTCGAATCCATTGTTTAGAAAGACGGCGTACGCAAAATGGCGGACTACTCCTTTTACATACGATACCGATTAAAAAACCATATGTTAACGATTCATTTACTTCATAAACGTCGATTAAAATTAATTATTAATTAATTAAACGCGAATTTCCGGTAAAAAAAAACACGAAACGAGGGAAACGAGCGAGAAATAACATAAACAACCGAATGAGTCACGTTCAAAAATTTTTCAATTTCAGTGTTGCCAACTTTTTAAAAAAACTGCCAATTCATTACTAAAAATGGTATTTTTCGATTTAACGTTTAAATTAAAATCAATAATTAATTATTTAATCATCTGATTACGGAAGTTAATTATCTAAAACGTAATTCGTATAAGATAAATGATTTTATCGAATTAATCCAGTACTTCGAACACATTTCGATTACAACTTTTTGTTAAACTGTAATTACAATTTCGTTCTTCCATACCTGCGATGACGTCACATAAGCTGAATCTTTTTTTAGTTTTTTCTTTTTCTAAGATACACTCGAGATTTTGGTTTAATTGACGAATAAATAAAGAAATTAATATACTTTCAGCGTTTTAATCGCTTTAGATGATTTATGATTTAATCCGAACATGTAATAAAGTAACAAACAAACATATTTCAAGGCCATTTTCTAATAGCTTCTCTCTCAAAGAGTGAAGATTTTTATCGAAGAACGAAGCTCGGCGATAAAGCTGTATATAACAGGATGAAACACATTATTGAATAATCTCGAACTCATAAATTGTCTACACAGAAGGAGAAATACTTCCACCGATAAAAATAACCTATTCTGAATTCAACTCTATCTACGTATTGACACAATACATTCGAACGGAGAATACTTTTCGCAAAATCGAAGAACAATGGGGCTAACTAGGTCGTAATTAATTGTTCCAGCGAAAAA
Source organism: Pseudococcus longispinus (assembly GCA_900064475.1). NCBI lineage: Eukaryota > Metazoa > Arthropoda > Insecta > Hemiptera > Pseudococcidae > Pseudococcus > Pseudococcus longispinus. Next base: position 3,155 of record FIZU01003371.1, read on the forward strand.
AATGAGAATAAAATCGAACTCGATACGCAGCAATATAAACACCGAATCGAACAAATTGAGTAAACATTAGGAAAAAAAAGATATTTTTAATTGATAATCAAAATACAAAGTAAACATAAATAATCCTTAACGTAGTATTAAAAACGCTTATTATACCATTCTCTAATTATTTCAACCTAACGTCACAAATAATTAGGACCATCTTTTTTTTTATTTCTTTTAAAATCATCGATTCGTAGAATAGTTTATAAATAAAAATTACACAGATAGAGAATGACTAATTACAAAATAAAGAGAATTTGGCGCAACAAACGAGAAAATAATTAGAATTGGGGGAGGGGAGAATGGAATATTACACGAATTTCATTAGTATATCATTTAATAACATATCGATAGTACGAGAACACGTGAAAAATTCTCATAAAATGGCACTTGATGTTCTTCGAATCAAAAAAAAACAAAGAGAGAAAACGAAAAAAAAAAGTGTACATGATACTCGAAAAATTAAAAACACGTTCGCCTCTAAACTTGACAGTCTTTTATAGCAAGATCACAATTTAATAAAAGGTGGCTGTATGGGTGTGTATGTGTGTGCTGATAGAAAACACGCGAAATTAATAGTACTATAATTTGTCTTATAATGATGAAAAATAAGCAGGGGCAAAAAAAATTGTTATTTTCAATGATATGTATTCATCGTAACGTACGCAAACATTGGCGTAGGTACCTTACAAACACGTACGTACGTTTTGGTCAGCACAGCACAGAGCACATCACACGATCGTAAATCAGACAATAATCATTTCTTAATTAAAAACGAATAATAAAACTCGGTACCGAGCATCTTTTGTATTAAAAAAACCAATAAAACGAAACCAGTAAATTATATAATAAACGAGAATACATCAACTCGAAAATAAATACAATAGAAAAATCATTTCGATGATGAAATACACCATACAGACAATGAATGGAATCCGGTTTTCAACAACGGAAACTGCGTTAATGAATTTCTACGCGATAAAACTGGTTTCTCTCTGTGTTGTCTCTGTTTCGCTTTATAGCCGAAGTAAATTAAAATAACGCAATTACATTGATTATTATTTATGAAACACGACAATATGACCATTAAATAAAAATACCAAATAAAGACATTTATACATATCAGTACGACACATTATTATTGTATGCAATATACTCTCGCATTAATACGTGTATTTTGTCTGTGCAATTGAATAGTAAAATAATATTAGAAGAGTTATCTTGTATCAATATGTAAACACGGTGGACAAATTGGTCGATATTCTCAGAAATAGTAAAAAAAATCCTAGATATCGAGTATTTACGAGAAATATTTAGCATAGGTACGACACAAGCTATTTATTCTCTGTAATCAAAGAGGAATGTATTATTTTACAAGTGATTCGACCGCGTAATCGCACATTCGCCAAAATCTCCCTTCACTTTGCCTCGCTACAATGTCGAAGAATGAAAAAAAAAAAAAAACAGAAAACACGTCATCGTCTTCATTTCGACACTTGATTGATTCTCTGGTATCAACTTCAAGACCAGATAAAATTCAATATTTATTTCTCTCTGTCGTATGTTTTTTTTCAATACTTAGAATACGTTTCTAAACGGATATTGAGTTCGATAAAAAGTACCATATCGATATCTAGTATGTTTCAACGTTGCTATTAAATAGAAAAAGTATATTTATAATCTGATTAATAATTTAGAAACAAACTAACTAGGAACGTCTGGGCGAATAAAAATAAAACCCTGATAAACGCGCTTTAAACGACCAGATAAAGCTATCGAATCGGGATACCGAGTGGTAGGCACGAATTTATGATTAAAATGCAATATATTCGTAAATCCAGAGCAGCTCTTAGCACGATTCCGTCACGTAATTCAATAAAAATCGATAATTTATTAACTATTTGCGTAAAAAATCATTTCAAAGACGTCTAATCACCCGTGACAATGTTTCGAGCGAATTTAATGACATGTGTCTGAATTTTTCCAAAAGCTAGCGACGTAAATTTGCCTCGTTTCAGGCCATTATCCCGGTCGAATTTCATCGCGAAAGCCAAATCTATACTCGAACCTACGTGAAAGGTAAAATTTCGATACGAAGAATTCGAGACACGAAAAAAACCTCGAATGTGAAAAAAAAACCCACCCAAGTCCCTTTTCAACCAAACCCATTAGCTTAAAGAATTCCAATTTAGTCTGTTTTTTTGCAACATTCGGCCGAATTCGCGCTAATAAATAAAACTTTCATGAGGATACAAATTCGAACGCCTATTCTCATCTCGACAATTATAGCTCAAGCGTCAAAGAATAGAGAGAAAAAATTTTCGCGAATAAATTAAACTACACAAAGAGCAGCTAGGTACATAGGACAGCAAAAAAAAAGCTGCATATCGTCTCCATTGTTGTCGTCGTTCCTAATTCAATACAATTTTCGCCAGACACGTTTACGCCAACGTACAAAGAAAAGGGAGAAATAGAAAAAAGTGCACTTTTATCGACCTTTTGAGGTACGAAATGAGAGAAAAAACTGTCAATAAATTTTCTCACTCGTCATCGAGTAATTTTCTCTTTTCACAGTGTGCAATTATCGGACGAATCACTTCCTCTAGAGGGTAAAAAAACCGGGAACCTTAACAGGGTGTACTCTTATGACGATAGAAAAAAAAAATGAAAAAAAGAAAAAAGAAAAAAAAATGAGATACTCGAAAAAGGAAAAAAATAAATACCTTAACGATACTATAAATACAATACGTATGTACATTGTACAATCAATACTTTTTTATACAATGAGGAAAAAAAGTCACATAACAAAAAAAATACATAGAATAAAAATCAATTTAAAAAGCGTACAGCGAATTACTCCATGACCTTAAAATTGCATTAATATAAAAATTCTTTACACTATTGACACAATATTTACCGAGAATCCTTATCACTAATATATACTCGCAACTTATATACCTAATTAATCCATTATCTCTATACACACACACATACAAATACATACAAGTAATAAAATACGTAACAGTTTTTTTTTTTTTTGGTTTTCGTACTAAACGAATAAATGAAAAATTTTAAAAAGAAAATTAGTACGTCGATTTTCGACTCCGTGAATAAAAAAAATTTCCTCAAAAAAATAGGAAGCCACATGCTGCAATTTTTTTTTCATCGTGTTTTTTTTTCTTCTAAGTATATCACAGGCTAAAAAAAAAAATTCAAAGCTAAACCGACCGAAAAAAACCTTAGGCAACCATATCGTTATGTAAGTTTTTTAATATTCCTAGCATCCCGAGCTTTAGGACTCGACAAACATAAAATTTTTAACGATGTTTATTAACATTTATTCGGCGTAATTTTCGTTAATTTTTAATAATCTAACGATATTCGAACGCGCGCCGTCGTATATACCGAAGTTGTTGTGTTCTCTTTTTTTCTATACTTTATTGGTTTTTTGTTTTAACGACGCTTGCATAATTTCATCAACTACGTATAACACGTTGTTGCCAAGTGTAAAACATCGCGCCCGATACCATTGTAAAAATTAATTAATTTTTCGAGTAGAAATTTTTTTGGAAGTTTGACGTTATCGCGTTGACGGGTTAGTGTAGGTATTTGTAGCGGTTGAAATAGGCGAATGCGAGTAGAAAATGTCGATTTTATCGTCGGATTCGGATTCAGCGCGAAAAATTAGTGTAATTTGATACCAAATTCGATTACGTTTCGAATGCTTTTACGAGAGTTTTGCTGTAGAGAGGGAGGGGGAAGTGAAATGACCAAATTTGTAAATTTTACCAACAGAATGGTTTTCTACGGGAAAAATAATATTAAATCGATACCTCACTCGAACACATTCAGATAAAATAAAATATAAGTAGCTGTATGGGGGATGATGGGGAGGAGGGGGTTAAAAATTCCAAAACTTGCAAATTTCATCAACAGATTCGTACTCGGATCGAAAAATTCAGTTGAAATTGATACCCAACTCGACCATGTTTCAGATAACTACATAAATGCCTTTTGAGAGGGGTGGGGGGAGGTGAAGGGAGAGGGAAAAAATTCAAAAAAGAAAAATTTACCTATGATTTGTATAAATAGCGAAAAAAAGAATGCAAATCAAAAATCAACTCTAGTCTGGGTTGCCTGACTGAAAATTTCTGTGCCCTTGGGATGGTGGGGGGAGGAGGCGGAGGGAATGAAATAATCCCGCACGCAAATTTTATAAGAAAACTCGTTTTATACGCGAAAAATCAGTATAAATCGATACCCAACAACGTAATATTACAAAACTTTTTACAAATCCATCCCCACCAGTACCACATGCCCAAAAGTGGGGGAGAAGTGTTGGGGAGCAATGTTGATCCCCAAAAAGATAACTGATAATGGATACTAAACAATTTTCCAAGTGTAAATTTATTATTTCGTGACATTTTTGATTTCATAACCCTCAATTTCCTCAAAACTCTAAAAATTTATGAAGGGGAGGGGGTAGATTGGGGAGCAGGGGTGATGTGCATCAGCGAAGGTTTCGAAATTCGCATAACCTTTGGTATTCTCAATCAAGTTGAAAAAATATTTTGAAATTCGTTTGGCCCTGAAATCAACTTGTTCACGACAAAAGTGGAGGGGGTTGTTTGGGGAGGAATTTTAAATGTGGGAGGGGGAGGGGATGTGGTAGTGATAAAAAACCATCATATATATGGATTGCTTGGTTTTTGATGCCATAGAATTCAAATTTGGCATTATTTTTCGCGTAAAATGGCCTCATTGAAAGAATCCACAGGTAAGCAATCATATGAATGGGGAGCTGGAGGGGAGATACCGACAAAAATTGATAAAAAAATCATCATACATATGGATTTCTAGGTTTTCGAGGCCGTAGAATTCGAATTTGGTATTATTTTTCTCGTAAAATGGCATCATCGAATGAATTCATAAGTAAGCAATCATAGGAGTGGGGAGCTGGAGGGGAGCCAGCGATAAAAACTTGATAAAAACCCATCATATATATGGATTTCTAGGTTTTCGAGGCCGTAGAATTCGAATTTAGCATTTTTTCACACGTACGTCGAACCGTAACCGCGATAGCCGGGCGATTCGCGAGGGAAATCCAACAATACGGGTATTATTACACCGTAAAAATTAACCTATGTACTTATACCGCACGAAAAAACAAAAAAATTCAAGTTCGAAGGCGCGGCAACAATGATGACTACAGTCGTAAAAATTTTTACGACTCAACGAATGGGAAAAATTACTCATTATTACACGAGGTATCGTGCAATGAAACGCGTACGACTTTGCACTCGGTCGGAAGATCGATTACCTATTTAAATAGAGAAATAAGAAAAAAAAATTCTAAATTAAACGTCGACTGGGTAAAATAGCAAACATAAGAAAGAAAATAATCTTAAAAACTAATTAAACAATTCAAAACATGACTCGTATTCTTTCCGAGGAAATAAAAACAGTGATGCATGATACTGTACGTTAAATAGTAAGTATCACGTAGATTAATTTTTTTTTTAAAAAATTAATAATAGCTCCGGTGAAAACATTAAGCACAAAAGATGGTAACACTGATTAAAAATTTATCTTACATTTACGTATAAGAAAAAAAAAAAGAGGAAAAAAGATTCAAAAAAATGTTTATAACACTGATGTTCTCACCAAACAAAGTACAAATACCTGAAAAAAGATGTGCATTTAGTTGCCAATTTTGTCTTCTAAGTTTAGGTTTTTCAGCACGGCGGCGAATAAAACTCTCAATCGCTTCGTTGTTCTAAGACTAATGGTAGAGGTTTAGGTTGATCGGCCGAAGATGTAGGAGTTCGCGAATGAGGTGATTTCATAACCAAGTCTTCAATCTCGTCTTGAAACAGTATCTCAGACTTGACTGGAAAGTTATCAGTTGATTTGAAAGGAACGCCTGTTACACCAATGCCTACCTGATGGCAGAGATAGAAAATCATCGTGATTAGGACACTGGTATAATTTTCCAAATGGATTAATTTCACACGTAATTAAAACAACCACGAGTAAAAAAAATAACGGTGGCCGATTGACTAACTCACTTTAATATAACAGGGGAGGTTTTTCTCAGTCCAATTATCCAACGGGTAGACTCACCTCTAAATTTTCATTAGAAACGGGTGAAGCCGGAGGTGTGCTGTTAGGACTTTGCAATGGAGTGGCCATCAACAGACTAGGACTTCCGTTGGCACATTGAGACGAAAAAAATCCGAAATTATTGTCGTTGTTGCTGTGGGCCGCAGCAGCAGCTAGCACTTGCTGCCGGAGGCCTTGAGCCATGGCGATGACAGCCGCCGTCGAATTAGGAGATACCGGCGGTTCTGGACTATTCAGACACGAGTTATTATTTCCATACATAGCTAATGGTTCTTGAAAGCACTGTAAAATGTGATCGTGTTACGTATATGACGTCGGCTTCGACATAAGGTCGAAGAAAAGTGGTGAAAAAAATTCAGGCAAAGGTCACGAGGAGTTACTCAAAACATTAGGATGTCTTTTTAGCGAATTGCAAAATCCAACAGTTGTAGAGAGGGATCAAATTACATGAAAAATTGATTTTTAAATTTAATTATTTCAACGTGGATATTAAATTTTCTAGGAATTTTATAAGTTCGAGTTTTCAGAATAATGATATGCCTTCAATATCAGAGATAGGCAAAATTTTCATAGGACCTTTTAGATAGTATTTGGTCAAATGCACAAAATTTGTCATATACAAATTTTGCCTATCTTGCAAATTGAAGGGACTAAAACCATTTGAAAATTAAAAATCACCATAGCGCCTGAAATATGAAGGATAGGCAAAATTCGCATAGAACCTTTCTGATAGTACTTAGTCAAATGAACAAAATATATCACATACAAATTTTGCCTATTTTGCAAATTGAAGGAGCTAAAACCATTTAAAAATTTAAAATCATCATAGCGCCTGAAATATGAAGGATAGGCAAAATTTGCATGAGACCTTTTTGGTAGTTCTAAACTTGATGTATAAAATACGTCATATACAAATTTTGCCTATCTTGCAAATTGAAGGACCTAAAACCATTTGAAAATTTAAAATCATCATAGCGCCTGAAATATGAACGATAGGCAAAATTTGCATGGAACCTTTTGAGCAGTACTCGACTAGATGTACAAAATACTTCATATGTACATGTTGCCTATCTTGCAAATTTAGGGCGCAAAAACGATTGGAAAATTTCAAATCATTGTAGCGCCTGAAATATGGACTTTAGGCAAAACTTTAATTTAACACTTTTTATACATCTGAAGAAATTCTACCAAAAAAGTTATATGCAAATTTTGCCTAGCTACCATATTCAAGGCGCTATGAGTTTTTTAATAATAATAGAAATTTAAAATTCAAAGTGGACAATTTTATACAGTTTTTATTTTTCGGCCATTTTGAGAACCCCTGAAAACGCTGACCTTTGCCTACTTCTATCTTACAAAATTACCTTACTCACCGATAATCTCGGGTAACCTAAATTAAGTGGTTCATCTTTGATATGTTGAGGATCTCGGAAGACAACAGCTCTTATCACATTCTGAATATGGTCTTCGGGCCAATAACCGAGTAATATTCTTTGAGGTCTGCCTCTGCCTTTTGGCCTTAAATCTGCGTGTTCGTCAACAACACAAAACAATCCAACATTATACATTTGCCAAGACCTCGTTTGTTGTCCTAATACAACGCATCTACCCCCGAATTCCACCTCTTCCCCTCCAATCGCCATAATCGTTATAGATACTTACCAGATCCTCCGTCCACTGAAGGTCCCAACATGTTATGTACCCTGTTCGCATATAACACAAATGTCGGATATGGTATATCGTATTTTCTAGCAGCCTGCGACAGCGATAATCCTTCTTTTAGCACTGAAAGTATAGCTTCGGCCATTGTCTCCGGCCTCCACGACTTCAACGGTCCACGTTCGCGGAATCTCAAATTATGGACTAAGCTTTGGTTCGTGTTCCAACATTTCTGCCACATAGACTGTAATTGATACTGGTAACTATCAGCTGAAAAATAAACAAACGAAATACAATATTAGTACGAGTCATTTCAAAATCCACCATTTTTCATTCTACAAAAAAATTCGAACGAATTGGGGGCAAATGAGGAAACGGGTTCGGGTACATTAAAGCATGCTTACGACGGGTAATGGGGTGGGAAAAGGGGGGAGGGTTAACAAAGCAACAAAAATACTTCATACTTTACCAAATTCTTCGCAGAGTGATGGGATTTCTACACAACTCACGCAGGTCAATCTACCACAACAAAAAAAAGTAAGGGAATCTACGCTAAATAAGTAAAGCGATCACACGTTAAAACAACAAAAACATTGAAAAAAAAAAAAGGAACACGTATTAAAAAAGATCTTTATTTATAAATGCAAAACTCGAGAATCAAATGAAATCGTACAAAACTAAAAAAAAGTATTCGTAACTATAAAATAAGGCACACAGTATCGGTTAATTTTTTCTCTATGAAAATACGAAATAGAAAAAAAAAAAGGAACACATACATAATACAAGAGAAAAAAAATGTTTAAATAGAAAAATAATCGAGGAATAAAAATCACGTACATCATGGTAATTAGTAAAACCTTCTTAACAACATCGTATTTCCTTCTTTACTCATGCAAATCTTCACCATCCGATCGAAATACAATTTAATAATATATCTTAATTAATACACAAATGCAAAATAAAAACATAACGAAAAAAACGAAACATCGTTAAAAATTATTATTCTAGAAAAACATTAACGAAAGAGGGAAAAAATTACGCTCACACGTCTATTTTTTCTTCACGTAACTATCAAATTAAATCGTACGAATAAATATGAGTTATGACGTAATAAAAATAGCTTAAAAGTAATTATAAAAATTAATGAAAGAAAATGACGAAACAAATAATATTAAAATGAGAATGGGAATGGTCGTAACATTCTGGAAAATTTCGATTTTTTTTGTAAAATACGGTTTAAAATATTGGTAGGTATTTGATGCTCGGAGGATGATTCAATTATATTACGAACTCGATCTGTATACTCGAAAAATTTATTATTTTTACATAGAAGGAAAGGGAAAATTATGAAAATCAATCCATAGTTGAAAATTTTTCAATGGAATTTCGATTTGAGAGGAGGGCAGGGAAGGGGTTTTGAAGGATTTCTAGTTATTATTCCAATAAAACAGTCACACAATGGAATAATAAAAAAACTAAATAAATAACAAATACTTGATACGGAGATTCAGAAAAATTAGCAATATTTTGAAGGAAATGTGGGCAGCATGTCAAAATCAAGAGAAAGTGAGAGGGAGGGAGAAAAGAAAAAAAAAACCGTACAGTGATAAATTTCACAAGGAAATGTTGAATATGTCACAAAGAATTATTTTCTGTCATTTTTCTTTTTTTAAAAAAAACAATGTTCTCGACAATTTTTTTAAAATTCCAACTTTAAAAAAATGATGCTAAGGAATTCTCAATTTCGATGGGGGTGCAAAAAATTACAGAAAGCGGAGGTAGGGGGATGAAATAAAGACGAATCAGAGTTTCAAATATTTCAAAAGAATAGATAAAAATGTCATATAAAAGAAAAGTAGTTTGAAATGCAAGATTTTCTATTGATTTTTCAAAAGAAATACTTTTTTTGTAAGAGCAAAATGCAAAAAGTCAACCCTTTGAAAAACCATAACCATTTTTATACCCACAAAATGACCAATTTTTTGGAAAAAAGGGTAAGGCTGAATAGGAGAGGAGGGAGAAGGAGGCCGGAGCTGAACTCAGATATTAAAAAAATTCCCAAGAAAATAGTTGAATAATTCACTTTTCCTCAAAATGTAGGAAAGTAACAAAATTTTGATTCTTTTGCCCCAAATTTGAACATTTTTTCCAAAAAAGTTGAAAAACGTCAACACAGGTGGAATAGTAACAAAATTTTGATTTATTCACAAAATTTGAAAATTTGTTCCAAAAAAGTTTTAAAAATATTCAAAAATTAAAAACCATCCAAAAATTTTTTTTCTGTTCCAAATTTGAAAATTTTTTCCGAAAAGGTGAAAAAACGTCGGAAATGTTTGAAAAGTGGCGAAGTTTTTAGTTTTTTTAACCAGGATATGTCTTACGACGAGGAGGGAGGAGGTCTGCCCAAATTTGAAAGTTTTCCCCAAAAAAGTCAAAATGTCAAAAAAAGTTTAAAACTTGACAAAATTTTGATTTTTTTCTGTTGAAATGTTGAAAGAATGGCAAAACTTTGATTTTTTTTTGTCCCTTTGAAAAGAAATTTCAAAATAGTTGAAAAAATGTCCAAAAATACCCAAATTAGAAAATTTTTTCCAAATAAGGTGGAAAAAGGTCAAAAAATGTTTGAAAAGTGGCGAAGTTTCTAGTTTTTGACCAGGATATGTCTTATGAGGGGGGGGGGGGGGGGGGGGTCTGTCCAAATTTGAAAGTTTTTTCTAAAAAAGTCAAGATGTCAAAAAATGTTTAAAACTTGACAAAATTTTAATTTTTTTTCTGTCGAAATGTTGAAAAAATGGCAAAATTTTGATTTTTTTCTAGTTCCAAATTCGAAAATTTTTCCTGAAAATTTTTAAAAAATGTCAACAAATAGTTGAAAAATAACTAGATTTTGATTTTCTCCGTTACTTTGAAAAAAAATTTCCAAAAAAGTTGAAAAAATGTTAAAAATGTTCAAAAATTGGAACAAATTTTGGTTTGTTTCTGTTAAAATTTTGAAAAAATGACAAAAATTTTTATTTTTTTCTGTTCCTAATTTGAAAAAACGTCAAAAATGTTTAGAAGTGACAAGTTTTTGATTTCTTGTCCAAAATTCGAAAATATTTTCCAAAAAAGTTTTAAAAATGTCCAAAATTGTTGAAAAAATGGCAAAATTTTGATTTTTTCCAATTTCAAATTCGAAAACTTTTCCTAAAAATTTTTTAAAAACGTCAACAAATGGTTGAAAAATAACTGGATTTTGATTTTCTCTGTCACTTTGAAAACATTTTTTCAAAAAAGTTGAAAAAATGTTAAAAATGTTCAAAACTTGGAACAAAATTTGGTTTGTTTCTGTTAAAATTTTGAAAAAAATGACAAAAATTTTGATTTTTTTCTGATCCTATTTTGAAAAAACGTCAAAAATGTTTAAAAGTGACAAAATTTTGATTTTTTGTCCAAAATTCGAAAATATTTTCCAAAAAGTTTTAAAAATGTCCAAAATTGTTAAAAAAACTTCCAAAATTTTGACTTTTTTTGTAATAAAATTGAAAATTTTTGGACCTTGATGCTTGATGACGCATCTAGACGTCAAAAGAAACATGTTTTTAAAAAATGGTCAAATCGGTCCAACGAGTTGGCAAGAAAATCCCCCTCCCCCTACCCACCAAAACCACATTTAATATCTTTTTGAAAATAGAAGGAAAATTGATGGAAATGGTCGAATTTTTGGATGAAATTTCAAATCTCGAAAATTGTAATTTTTCCTTCATTTTTTTGAAAAATTTTTGTACTATTTCGAATGAAAACTTTGCAAAGCTGTAAATCTTGATTTAAAGTAATCATTAAATTATTAAAATTCAAATTTCATAATTTTTTCATATAGATTTAAAATTTTATCATTATTGTGGGCTCCTTCAATTCATAAATTAGGCTACACAAACACATCAGTAACTAATTTTTTCTGTCTCTCTGATCTCTTATAACAAGGCAAAGTTATTCACTCGAGATGGCTATAAAATTTTCCAAAATAATGAATGAAAAATTACAATTTTCAAACTTCAAAGTATCGGAACTCCTTCAATTTTGAGATTAGACATGAAACTTGAAGATTTATGTTGCTTTCGACGAGTACTAGCACCAATTACTTTTTTTAAAATCAAAGTTGGGACATCCTGTATAAGAATTACAACCATTATTTTACAATAACCCCCCCCCCCCCCCCATAAAAAATAACAAAAAAAAATTTCACCCATCAAAGAACCTCTTTTCAAAACCCATTCGATGCTGAGTACCCCAAAAACCTCATAATCATTCCAATCTTCTACAAACCTCCCTCTCGCCACCTTTTCCAACCATCAATGAATCTGCAACACGTAGCCATCGGCCATATCAATTCTCCAAGAAGTATTCTCCTTCACAAGGTCGTTCGAGAAAACCGTTCTCAATAATCGATCAAACATTAGTAAAAATTGACTACGTTTTCAATGGTGAAGCATCACTTTCTACTAAAATAAAATCGCACTTTAACCAGTACCCAATTTTTTCAACTCATTCTTCGAAGGAGCCCTCGTCTACGTCATTGCTATTAATCTCATACACACAATACAACGCACAATGAAACCGAAAAGAAAAAAACCAAAAGGAGAAGAGAGAGGGAAAAAAAATTATCAACCATTTAATAACCTCCGTTTTCGCGGCGTATTTACCATATAAAATAACGTAGCCGGGAAAAACTTGTAATTAAATACATTACACTAAAGAATTATTGGAATGGAATAAATAAGACAACGAAGACATTAACATATACATTATAATGTCATGGATAGAGGTCGTTGTTAAAACATTTCATTAGCGTTTTTTCTAATGGAATATGTTTAAATATTAATTAATACAACATATTTAACAACGTCGAATATTATTATCGACGCGATGAGACAGACGAGTGAGTGCGACAGAGAGACAATGAGACAGACGGCGCGGTACAACGTGCCCAAGCAAGGAGAACCGCGGTACGAGAGGAGGACGAGGAGGGGCACACACCACAAAACAATCAATTGTGTTAATTGTCAGTCGTTTTTTATGTTAATGTTATTCTTCTTGCGCAACAATAAATTAAAAACTTCGATATTAAAACAAAGCTGAACTAATGTTTTATTAATATATTTTTTTTCAATTTTTCTCTCTTTCTTTTTATAAGTGACACTTCCTTTCGAGTCATTTCCCCTTGACACTTTTCTATACATTTTACTATTTTTTTCTGCCAGCACAAAACTTAGCCTAAGTATAAAACTCGTGTATGAAAATTTTTTTCAACTATGCCCTTCGTCGATTCTCCGCTCGACTTTTTTCAATTACTAGAATACACGACCGAGTGTATTTTATACTACTACCAACCCATACAGCACATCGATTTGCAATTTGACTCATCAATTTGGCGCCAAACCAAATGAAATTTACGAATACCAAACGGCCGTACAATACATTACGTTATTCAGACGATGAGAAGAAGAGAAAGGAGGAGGCTCGACGAAATATATCATATTTTAAATGTGCCCACACCCTGTCGCCCTTCCCTTCGCCTCACCAATATTCTAATATTGATTAAAACAATCGTCGAGTTTAATCCATTGCAACGTCGTCATTTTTCTACAACTACGACGATCAATCGTCCTCCCCTATAACGTTATAAAACCCCTCGGCTACTACACAGCAGTTTCGAATAAATTTCATTTTATATGGCAAGAAAATGATTGGGAGCCGGGCATAGGAAGGAGAAAAAAAACCAACACACGAGTTCAATTTATTACCGACGAGTCGAGCAGTCATTTAACGACCACCGTGTATTAGGCATAGGCAGCATTTTCCATACGCATCGAACGAGAAAGAGAGAGGCGACGAAAGAGGTACAGAAATACCGGCTTTGAAATTAAAAAATATTCGAACCATTGTTTTTTTTTTATCCTCTCTCACTCTCTCGAATGGGTACTCCTTTCTGGCCCGTTCGCCTTTCGGTTTTTTTTTTCCACTTTAAATTATATTCTTTAAAATCCTAGTCAGCATAATGGAATTTTTTATTTATACTAAGTGTTAACGTTGGAAAAAAATTCTATATTTAAATTTAGATGAAAATTATAAAATATGTAATTTAAAAGACCGTACGAAATTATGGCCGTACGTAATTGCGTACGAGCCATAGGCGGCGGTTAGAGCCTGAAATTGCGCTCGCGTATTGGTTCGATATGTTTCCAAGTTCGGAATGGTTGGTACAATGTCATCGATGGATAGGAAACCGGTTGAGTTGGGTTGCAGAGGGAAGTGAATTAGTCGAGATGGTCAGTTTTATGGAATAGAAGGGGATTAGCCAACGTATTAGGATATCCAGGGTGATAAAAGTTGACAAATTTTTTGAAAAAAATTTCAAATTTGAGAAAAATTTTGTATTTGAAATGTGAATGGATTTTGGACTGATCAATCAAGTGATCACATTCTCATTTAAATCGAAAAATAACAATATTTTGAAAAATTTTCCCTTTTTTGGGCACCAAGATCCAAAGGGGTTTGCTCTGAAAAGGTCAATTTTACTGGTTTTATTCGTCTCTTATTCCAAAAATTTTATTATTTGAAAATTTCGAAACATGTACAGTCAAAATTGCAAAATAAACTGAAAAAATTGGAAATTTTTGAAGAAATTACTTTCATTGGGCACTAAAATTCGAAAATTTTGTTCAAATTTGGATAATTTCTCTTTTTTGGTTCACTCTTGTCGAATTTCGATACAAAAATTGTTGAATTTTGGCAACCAAAAAAAATTTACAAACACCGAAAAATTGAAAATCTCGAAAAAATTTAATTATCAGAAAATTTTAATCAAAAAAAATTTGCAAACATCGAAAAATTGAAAATCTCGAAAAAAATCTAATTATTAGAAAATTTTAATAAGTCCACTGACAGAATTGCAAGATAAACTGAAAAAATTGACAATTTTTGAAAAATATACCTATTTTGGGCACTAAAATTTGAAAATTTTGTTTAAATTTGGATACTTTTCTCTATTTTATCCACCCCTGTCAAATTTCGAAAAAAAATTGTCAGATTTTTACAACCAGATAAAATTTACAAACATCAAAAAACTGAAAATCTCGAACAAAATTTTATTATTTGGAAATTTTATAAAGTCTACAGTCTACATTGCAAAATAAACGGGAAAAATTGACAATTTTTGAAGGAATTACCTCTTTTAGGCACTAAATTTCGAAAATTTTGTTCAAATTTGGATAATTTCCCTTCTTTTATCCACCTCTGCCAAATGTCGATAAAAAATTGTCAAATTTTCGCACCCAGATAAAATTTACAAACATCGAAAAATTGAAAATCTCGAAAGAAATTTTATTATTTGAAAATTTCAAGCAATCTACAGTCAAAATTGCATAATACACCGAAAAAATTGAAAATTTTGAAAAAAAATAACTTTTTTGGGCACTTAAGTTTGAAAATTTTGTTTAAATTTGGATAATCTCCCCTCTTTTATCCACCGCTGCTAAATTTCGATAAAAAATTGTCAAATTTTCGCACCTAGATGAAATTTACAAACATCGAAAAATTTAAAACCTAGAAAAAATGGTCCATTTTGGTTACCAATTTTTGAAATAATTTTTGTTATCCAATTCTGCCCCATTTTCTCTGTATATTTTCCGAAGTGAGAGAAGAAGAAGAAGAAGAAGACTTACGAGCCAAAACTCCTTCAAATATTACAAAAAAATAGAAAATTTTGGAAAAAATTGCCTTACTTTGAACCAGAATTGCAGCCAGAGGGTCACTCAAGGAGGGAGGAGGGGGGCTTAGTGAGAAAAAATTGGTTTCATGTAAAAATAAATAAAAAAATCCATTTTTTTCGTAAAAATAAATAAAAGTATTTAGCGATGGAGAGCAAACTTTTTTGCAAAAAACGGCGTTCAGGAGCTCAAATTTTCATAATTTTTTCCAACATTTCAATTAACAAGGGGAAAGGGGGGTCCAGATCTCCTGGACCTCTCCCCTCCCCGAAAATGCAATTGCTTTGAGTGCCAAAATACCTACAATTTTTGCTAAACTTTTACCTCATTTTTTTTCTCAAATTCATCCATTTACTTTTAAATTATTTTAGATGCAGAAAAATTCCAAAAATCAAATTCCCAATTTTGAAAATCGTGAAATTTGAGAAACTGAAACACCCTCCCCCTCCCCCAAGGCCTGTATAAAATTCGAATGCATTTCCTATGAAATAAATTAAATAATCTTTCCTTTGATTTTTCACGATGTCATCGAGGGCACAAATTATCAATCAGATCTGCGATTTCAATTCCGAACACTCGTTTTTTATCTAAACCGAACCAAAGACGTTATCGAAACTGTTTTCAGTAATTTAAAATCATCAGCGAAGGTTTTTTTCACAGATTACTCAACAAGGGTGCCCAAAGTAGGGTCTGAAATTTTGAAATTTGGTAAAAAAATGTATGAAATAGATTAGGTATCATTTTTTCAACTTTTCAATATATTTTCGATTGTTCATTGATCAAAGTTACGACGAATTATCAATAATTTTATTTTGAAGGGCATCAGGTGTTAAAATGTTTATCACGAATTTCATTCAGAATCAGAAACTTTCAATTTCACTCGATTTCGATTAATTTTCAATAAATTTTAGCAAATTCGCAAGATTTAAAATTACACCTTCCCATTCCCCTTCCGCCATACCTTCTGCCCACAACTCCGAAAAAATTCTCTTACCCTAATTACGTCGATTTCTCACTATCAGGAATTATACGTGTACTTTAATTTCACCTCGCTACCCCTCGCCTCCCTTCTTAGACCCCGATCTCTCACACTCTCAATCCTAATTTCATCCAACAGACCTAATTTACTGGTAATCTCGATAACATCCAATCCACGTAGCGCGTCGTAACCTCAAAGAGCACGTCCAATTGCTAGTCTAGGCTTTTTTCTTTTTTTAATCGACGAAACTACGTAACTTGTTTACTTAGATATTCATTTATTACCTGCACACGATTAGAAACAACAAAATTTTAATAACAATAATATTATAATAACAGTAATAATTTTATTTAATAACGCTATGTTGCAAGGACATGTTGTAATATGGCGGAGTTATTATTATTTTATTATTTTTTTCAAACTTATCGCATTTTATTCGATCGCCAGGTATTTTATACCCCTTCTCTCTCTCGTTGTTCATTTTCGACGACGACGACAAAACGATAAAAACCAATTTTACGCTTTCGGGAGAAGGCGAACGCGGTGCAGGGCGTGAGTCCTACTATACTACAGCCTTCCTCTTTTCTCTGTCTTTCTAGTCGCGTATATAACCGCGCAATGACATGAGTCAGGCCTATATGACGGAAAGCTCGAGCTTTAAAGTGGATTACGTCATTATTGTACATATCGTCGCGAAATCGTTATATAAATTCGTCGAATAAGCTTGTTGATTCGTTAGGAAATTTTTTTTTCATAGGTATACTTTTCTTCGGCTCTTCGCTAGTTTTCAACTTTTTTTTTCTCGCAATCTGTACCCCGCTTCTCTTCCCCATCAATTCTTTCTTTATCACGATTTCGTTGATAATAAAATTTCATCATTCGAGTACCTTTCCTCCCCTCTGCGCCAGGCGAGTTTATTTTTCATTATTGAAAATTAATTGAAATTTTTATTACCGTTTTTGTTTTTCGTTTCGCAGCAAAGTGAAAAAAAAAAGTATTTCGATATATTTTTTTCATTCCAGATAATTTCGAACAAATTACGAAAATTTATTATAAAAAAAAGCAATTCTTCCATAAGCTGTTTTTTGCGCTCGATGGCCTCGTCTCGTGCAAAAATTTCTAATATCGAAAGACGCGACGCGACGCGAAACCCAAGCAAGTGAAAATTATTGCAAAAATAATATTAAATCGAACAGCGGGATGTATTTTTTATGGCTCATCATGAAAGAAAAAATTGTCTTTGAGTTTCGTAACCGCAACAACATCGAAGGATAAACGCAATTCGGCGATGCTCTCGCTCTTATACGCACCACCGAGCTCGTTCCAAAAGTTCACTTATACTTATTCGATGAAAACTTTGGTAGCGAAAAAAAAAATTCGACGAGAGAAATTTCTTCTCGAAACCGTATAAAATTTCACTACGTACTCGATACGAATAGGCTGGAAAAAATTCCGAATTCGTGAGAAGAAAATTCTGCCCAAATGGTTCAAGGTGAATTTAGATGTAATTCGATGTAAAATACAGCAACGAAAAAACCAGCTTAAGCGAATGAATAAAATTACAAGAATTTGAATCGAATACTGCGGAAAATATACCGACTCGGAGAGTTCGGTCGGAGATGTGGTAATGAGGTTACCTATCCAAGTTTTTGCCTACAGAGTGCAATGAAACTTTACCTCTTCGAAACGAATTTTTTTTCAACATTTTTTCTCGAAACGAACGTCTATTTCGTCTCTACCAAAAAGTAACGCGAACCTGACTCGATTTTTTAGCGAATTATGCATCTAGAACAATACAACTCGACATGTATGTATCGTAACTCCTTCAATATGGTAGTTAGGCAAAATTTGTAGAGAACGTAATCGATGGTTTTTCAATAGACGAATAAAATTTGTTATATTCGAATTTTGCCTATCGTTCAAATTTCAGGCGTCAAGATGGTTTAAAACTTTAAAATCATTTTAGCCCCTTCAATTTGCAAGATAGGCAAAACTTGTATATAACAAATATTATACCTCTAGTCGAGTACTACCTAAAAGGTCCTATGCGAATTTTGCCTACCGTTCATATTTCAGGCGCTAAGGTGATTCAAAACTTACAAATTATTTTAGCCCCTTCAATTTGAACGATAGACAAAACTTGTATATAACATTTATTATTTCTCTTGTCAAGTACTATCTAAAATATCCTATGCAAGTTTTGCCTATCGTTCATATTTCAGGCGCTACGACGATTTAAAATTTTCAAATCACTTTTGCCCCTTCAATTTGAAAGATAGGCAAAACTTCTATACAACATTTATTATACCTCTCGTCGAGTACTACCCAAAGTGTCCTATGCAAGTTTTGCCTATCGTTCATATTTCAGGCGCTACGACGATTTAAAATTTTCAAATCACTTTTGCCCCTTCAATTTGAAAGATAGGCAAAACTTCTATACAACATTTATTATACCTCTCGTCGAGTACTACCCAAAGTGTCCTATGCAAGTTTTGCCTATCGTTCATATTTCAGGCGCTACGACGATTTAAAATTTTCAAATCATTTTAACGCCTTCAATTTGCAAGATAGGCAAAACTTGTATATAACATATTTTAAGCCTGAGATCTAATACTACCAAAAATCCTGTGTGCAAATTTCGCCTATCTCCAATCTCGAAGGATTATTCCAGCTTTGAAAATTCCAATACCCAAAATTTCGAGAAAATTTCACACCCAACCGTCGAAATAATTACTTGCAACCCTTGAAATTTGAAAAGTTTTCCAAGGCCTTGAAAAAATTTCACGTTTTAAGGCATCACGAGAGAAAGATGATATTACGAAACAACCACGCGTTCGCGTTCGTCTGTTATCTGGCGAAGAGAAGAATACGAGGGAGACGCGAGAGGAAAAAAATATAATACTTTAATCGTTTCGAAGATTGAAATTAATTTATTTTATCGTTTTTTATTTCATTCGGTTCGGTAATATTATACGGTCTCGAGTTTTACGTATGTACATACGACGAGATAAACCAACCGAGTGTGTGGATATTGAATAAATATTATTTTTACTATCGGGTTATATTTTTTTTTCACCAACGTACGTACGTAGTATATACATAATAATAAATGTATTTCGTACTCATTACGTACACGTACGACTTACGTAAAAAATTTATACGCCGATAAGAAGAAGTAATACATCGAAAAATTGTGTCAGTCGGAGAGAATTCATCATATAATTCGTAAACCATATTACCTACGACGAAAAAAAGCCAGTATCGAGAAATGAGTCGGGCAAATGCGGTACAAAGAGAGCATATGATTTAATAATAATACTAAATTACTATAAAACCATTCGCCATTCCGATAAATTCCACGTTAACCGCCAAATTTTGTGCAATACGTATTTGCTTTTAATGAAAAAAATTCGCTATCGAGCCATCGTCAGCTGACGTATGTTCGAACGCGATATATGGCCAAGCTTGTAATATTCGATAACTTGTAATAGATTTAATTCGCGAAAATTATAATACTTTCGGGTATACGTGTACGTGCGCGGTTATGTATAAATAAATACGTACGCCAGCGCCGTACGTATACTATACGCAGCCACATTAAAACATATTTCAACCGTACACGAACGCGTTTTTGAAATATTTTAATTAGACAATATACTGCGGCGCAGGCATAGCACAATGTCATCGTCAGCACAAACGTTGGGAAAAAATTTTTTTTCGTATAAATCTCGCATCGTCTACGAGCACGAATGAGAATCACGATGACTCGAGAGCTGTCGTCTTTTGAGGGTGCAGTACTGCGGAGTTGCCGAGTTCACCCTTTTTTTTTTTCGGTTTTTTGAAGGAGACGTTCGTCTGAAGGAGAGAAATTTTCACCGGCTTATTTTGGAATGTTAATTATTACATTCTTCGGGAAGGCGAAGGGGTGCAGGAGGGGGTAGAAGTCTACTTCGAGTTGTGGCGGTGAAGCTCGACATTTTAGGCCGTATTTGCACGACAACCAGCATTTCGAGGTGCTTTTTCAAGGTGACTTGGCGTTTCGTTTGCTGTAATTATATTCGAGGGTGAAGTGAACATTGCACCGAATTATTTTTCCAGATGAAGCGAGTAAAGGGAAATGTAGTTTTTTAAAGGCTGATTATTTGAGAGAGGGAAGGGTGTTTGGAAAAATTTAACGAAAAACTTTGTACGAATGGGACAATTAAAAGTTATCAAATTGTTTTAATGAATCGAAGAAGAAATTTTTTGAAAAATTTTACAACCAAAGGGTAAAAAATGTATATTTTTGAGTAAATTGTTGAAATTTTGAAAATTGATTTGTTTTATCAAGATGTCTTAACAATATTTCCAAATCAAAAACGTATTGAGCTGGATCGAAAATTTTCGCAGAAAAAGGCATTCAAGAGCTGAAATTTCATAATTTTTCCCGACATTTGTCAACAAGGGGGAGGGGGGGGGGTTCAAATCACCCTGAGCCTTTCTACTCCTTAAATATGCAGGTATTTTGAGCACCAAAGTACGATTTTTGTTGAAATTTCGTCCATTTTTTTTTCAAATTCTTCCATTTACCTTCAAAACTTAAATTTTAAATGCACAATTTTCTCAAGTTTACCAGTCTCCCCCTCCCTCACCCATAAGAATAATTAAGGCTTCTGCAGATGGTCGAACAGGGAGGAAATTTTTGCAGAAAAATAAATTTGAAAGCTAAAATTTGTTCAAAATGATGAACTAGATGAATTTTGAACGAAAATACAGCACTTTTGAGTCAAATTCAGCACTTTTTCAATTTTCAGAACCATTTTCTCAAATGGAGGACTTTTCCAGTACTTTCAACATCTGTTTGACACCCTCCTCCCCCCGCAGTGAAAAATAGAATTTACTCAAAAAAAATTATTTTGAATTTCAGTTTGCAATCTGAAATGAATCATTCGAATACGATTCCATCAAAGATAACTGAATCATTTGCAAACGATTTCATCGATTACGAGTCAATTTGGAATAATTTTATTAAAAATGAACCGTTTGAGAACTATTATTCAGATCCAAGCCGAACGAATCATTCACGACTGATTTAATAAAATGGAGATTTTTCGAGAACAATTTTATCCAAATTCAGTTACTCGACGAACGATTCATCGGGATGATTTGAATTTTAATCGTGGATGAATGAACCATTTGTGAACGATTCAATCAAGAATGAATCACTCATGACCGGTTGTTTTTATTCAGATGTTGGTGAATCGTTCGCGACCAATCTGATTTAATTACGAAAAATTTATCAATAATTTAATAAAATATGAGCTAATCATTTACGAAAAATTCAATCAAATGTGAATCAAAGAGAAATTGTTGGGGAATGATTTGATCAGTGATGAATCGTTCGCAAACGCTTGCATCAAACATGACCAAATGTTTCTCGAATGACTGCATTTTTTCGTCTATTTTTGGGAATTTCACAAATAATGAAAAGTAAATGAGAATTTTTGAATTTGGGCATTAATTTTTCAGAAGATAACGATGAGAAAAAAAATCAGAATGAAAGGTTTCAAAGCAGAAATTATTCAAGGTAGACCAAAAGGGGTGAGATTGGTTAGCTGGCCCCCAAAAATAACAAAATTGTGTTTTAATCGAAAAATTCGCCTGTAGTTGGAAAATTGACACGAGCCATGATTTTTTTTTTAGAATAATTGAAAAAATGTTGCATTTTGAGTTCGAAAAAAAATTTGAAAATGACAATTTGAGCGGAAAAAATCGTTAAAAATTTCATCATAATAGAAAATTTTCAATTTTTAACCCCCCCCCCCCTCCCATCTTCCAACTTCTCTTCAATATTTCAACTTTGTTTCTTCTCTGTAAAAATTTACCATATTTGACAATTTTTTTCTCAATTCAACAAAAATTGAGAAAAGTATAATGATCTTCGTTTCAGCGATGAATCGTTTGCAAAAGAAAATTTTATAAATTATGAAAAATAAAGTGCAAATTTTTGAATTTGAGCAACAATTTTTCAAAAAAAGGTACAAAAAATTTTAAAACAGGAATTATTTAACGTAGGACTGAAGGCGAGAGGGGCTAACTGGTCCCCCAAAAATAACGAAATCGTGTTTTTAGTCGAAAAAATTAGCCTTGGGTGGGAAAATTGGCACAAGCCAGCATCATTTTTAGAAAAATTGAAAAAATTTTGCATTTTGAGTTCGAAAAAAAATTTGAAAATGACAATTTGAGCAGGAAAAATCGTGAAAAATTTCATCATAATAGAACATTTTCAATTTTAACC
The DNA here is from genome assembly GCA_900064475.1 of Pseudococcus longispinus. Taxonomy (NCBI): domain Eukaryota; kingdom Metazoa; phylum Arthropoda; class Insecta; order Hemiptera; family Pseudococcidae; genus Pseudococcus; species Pseudococcus longispinus. Next base: position 25,983 of record FIZU01003371.1, read on the forward strand.
CCCCCCCCCCACCCTCTTCGTTCCAACTCCTCTTTAATGTTTCAACTTTATTTCTTCTCGGTAAAAATTGACCATATTCGACGATTTTTTTCTCAATTCAACAAAAATTGAGAAAAGTAATGATATTTGTTTCAGCGATGAATCGTTTGCAAAAGGTTTCGTCTATTTCTGAAAATTTTACAAATTAGGAAAATGAAAGTGTAAATTTTTGAATTTGAGCAATAATTTTTCAAAAAATAATATAAAAAATTTCATATCAGCAATTATTCAACGTAGGGCTGAAGGGGAGAGGGGCAAGCTGGTCCCCCAAAAATAACAAAAATCGTATTTTTAGTCGAAAAATTTGCCTGGGGTCGGAAAATTGGCACAAGCTACAAGCTATGATCATTTTTAGAATAATTGAAAAAATTTTGCATTTTGAATGTGAAAAAAATTGGGAAAATGACATTTCGAGTGTGAAGAAAAAATCATCACATTTTTTTTCCCAATTTTTACCCCCTCTCCCTCCCTTTTCAATACTCCAACTTTGTTTCATCTCTATATAAATTAGCCACATCAACATTTCCTTTTTTCAATTCAACAAATTGAGGGAAATAATCATCTCTATTTCAACATAAAAAATTTGAATTTTCGAATAAATACTTGAAAGTTAAAAAAAAGTGATTTTTCATCTCATTCCCATCGTCATTGATAATTTCCCTTCAATTCGCCTTAAATTCGAGCAAACTTTCAATAAAAACCACTCCCCCTCCCTTCCACCGCAACACCAACTACACCTTGAGAAAACCCATCCCAAAACAACAATCAAAGCAATACTTCATCTACCAATTCTACATCAGTGCTCCAACCACCGAGCACTAAAAAAACACAACTACAAATACTCGAGCTACACTTACATACAGTATACAAATCTACCAACAGAATAAAAAAAACCACACGTCGAAATACACATAATTCGAGCTCGAAAAATGGAAAAAAAAAAATAAACCGTCATCATTTATAAAAACTCAACGTACCTAATTACAGTAGGAAAAAAAGGACGGGAGAGAGAGAGAGACGGAGAGATACAGAAAATGAGAAAAATATAATAATACGTTTAGGTAATAAACATATCGAAACATAGAAATAATAAAAACTGGTTTGTAAATATGGTAATTATTACGTCCATATTTTTAATTCTTTTTGTTCTAAATACAAATTCACCTCCACCACTACTATGGTAAAACATGACGCCGATTTGCACTAAGTACCATTACGAGTGGCTTTAGTTATAGAATTATTATTACGACACCTCGTCGTCTCTCCTCGTCTCTCTCTCACGTTACGTTGGCAATAAAATACAATACTCGATACGAAGAATCCATCAAGTCGAGTTCAAAACGACCCAAAGATTCGGATAGGTAATAATATACATTTCATCGGTTCGATTAGGTATGAAATTTTTATTGTATTCGATTCTGTCGAGCATAGGCATACACACGATCGAGTTCGTAGGCGAAATTTTGATCACCCCTGAGCGTTGATTAAAATCTTGGTTAAAACAACACGTATGTACTTACACATATTATAGGTAAGTACGGCGTTAAAACAAATCTTATCCACGTATGTAGTTTATCGATACACGATCTACATACACAAATAATAAAATGTAATACAAATTATTGCAATAAAAAATAATAACACGTACGTCGGTTTACGCAATCAGCGGCCATGTTTCGTACATTATGTATCTACGATAACCGAAAATACATCCACACACGATTACGAGATAAAATGGGGAAAAAAAAATCAGAATAAAAATTATTATCAACGTCAATATTACAGACGTAGTATTATGGCAATGTTAAAAAAAGGACAACACCTATAATAATATTATATACACAAGAAAATAAATAAAATAAAAAACGTAATAGCACGTAATCACATAAAACACGTAGCCTATCTACGCACGTAGATACCAGCCTCGAAAAATAAACCCTCGCGTAGAAATTTCATTACTCCAAACACACACTCACACACAAGTATAAAAAAAAACTCAAACTCACCAAGCTCATATTGCATAAAGAGAGCGATAATTAAGTATATCGAAATGCAAACACAAATATTTAGCAAACATATTTGGAAAATGCGTCATACCTTCATATACAGAAAAACCATACGTCGAGAGCTCGACCAGCACCAAATAATCCATTACTACGTTATTTTTTTCATACCCCGAGATCTTTCTATATCATCATATTTAGTTGCACGTACGTAAATGCATGAATACTCTTCGTATGGTAGATTCCATGGTCTTAGATAAAAGAACGAGGGAGAGGTAGAGGAGTCGGAATGGTATCTGTTTAGACATAGACATTACGTATCTATTTTCTCATTTTCAATTCGTCAGCGAAAAGGTCAAATATCAATTTTATATTTTCTTTATCGTCGAATACTTTTTATTTATTAGGATACATATGCACTATATTTGTACATATACATACACATAATTTCACATTAGACGTACTGCTAATTAGATTATTCAATTAATTTTATAGCTGTAAGAACTTTTTCCTTTTACAAATGCATACGCGATTCGATGAAAGTGAATTTATCGATAATGTTTCGATTTCTTTTGAATTTTATATCTTTGTAGATTTTCAAAGTGGAAATTTTATTTTCAATTTTGGAAAAAGGAAGAGAAGGGGAGTTGAGAAAGCTGAATTAAAAATCATCTGCGAGGTTGAAGAATGAAATTTTGATTTTTCTAGGAGTTACCAACCTTGTAAATTTTCCGTTCTGCAAAAAAAAATGTCAAAAACCACGAAAAAATCATCTCGAATTTCCATTTTATATTTCGTCATCAACTCCTCTGGTTGATTTCGCAAAAAAAATGTACCTTTTCCAAAACTGAGGGGTCAGTCGTTTTCACATCTTTTTTGCAACCTCCCAGGCCAATTTGTTTTAAATTTAACCCTCTCTTCCTCCCAGAGTGATCATCAAAATGTATCTAAATGAAGAAAAGGGTGATGTGATGATACAGGGTGCCACTGTGGGAGACAAGGGAGGAAGAAAATAAGAGAAATAATTGACCGGAATTTAATTTTATATAATTAATGGGCAAATTTAGACAAATTCTTGAATTTTTCCTAATTTTTTTCAAATTTGAAGGAGAGGGGGTGGGGGAAGGCCCTTCTACGAAGTAAAAAAAAATCACCAAATGAATCAAAAATTCGGAGGGATGGTAAATTTTTTTAATTTTTTTCAAATTTGAAGAAGAAGAGGTGGGGGAAGGTCCTTCTACGAAGTAAAAAATCGCGAAATTAATCAAAATTCGTGATGATGTTAAATTTTTCTCAATTTTTTTCAAATTTGATTAAGGGGGTGAGGGGAGGCCCTTCTACGAAGCAAAAAAAAATCACCAAATGAATCAAAAATTCGGAGGGATGGTAAATTTTTTAAATTTTTTTCAAATTTGAAGAAGAGGGGGTGGGGGAAGGTCCTTCTACGAAATAAAAAATCGCGAAATGAATCAAAATTCGTGATGATGGTAAATTTTTCTCAATTTTTTTCAAATTTGATTAAGGGGGTGAGGGGAGGCCCTTCTACGAAGTAAAAAAAAATCACCAAATGAATCAAAAATTCGGAGGGATGGTAAATTTTTCTCAATTTTTTTCAAATTTGATTAAGGGGGTGAGGGGAGGCCCTTCTACGAAGTAAAAAAAAATCACCAAATGAATCAAAAATTCGGAGAGATGGTAAATTCTTCTCAATTTTTTCAAATTTGAAGGAGAGGGGGTGAAAAGAGTACCTCCTACGAAGCAAAAAAAACACCAAATGAATAAAAATTCGTGATGATGGTAAATTTTTCTCAATTTTTTTCAAATTTGAGTTAGGGGATGAGGGGAGGTCCTTCTACGAAATAAAAAAAAATCACCAAATGAATCAAAAATTCGGAGGGATGGTAAATTTTTCTCATAAAAAAAAATCACCAAATGAATCAAAAATTCGGAGGGATGGTAAATTTTTCTCAATTTTTCCAAATTTGAAAGAGAGGGGGTGAAAAGAGGCTCTTTTACGAAGCAAAAAAACCAACAAACGAATCAAAAATTCGGCATGATAGTAAATTTTTCTCAATTTTGAAGAAGAGGGAGTGAGGGGAGACCTTTCTACGAAGCAAAAAATCACCAAATAAATCAAAAATTCGTCATGATGGTAAATTTTTATCAATTTTTTTTCAAATTTGAAGAAGAAGGGGTGGGAAGGAGGTCCTTCTACGAAGGAAAAAAAACCACCAAACGAATCAAAAATTCGGCATAATGTTAAATTTTTCTCAATTTTTTCAAATTTGAAGGAGAGGGGGTGAGGGGAGACCTCTCTACAAATCAAAAAAATCACAAAATAATCAAAAATTCGTCATGATGGTAAATTTTTCTCAATTTTTTCAAATTTGAAAAAGAGGGAGTGAGGGGAGACCTTTCTACGAAGCAAAAAAATTCATCACGATTGTGAATTTTTTTCAATTTTTTCAAAATTTTAAGAAGATAGGGTGAGGAGGTCCTTTTACGAAGGAAAAAAAATCACCAAATGAATCAAAAATTCGTCAAAAAAGTTTTTGTACCTATTTTTTTCTAATCCTGGGGACAAAAATTTAGAAAAATTTCAACTCCCTTTCCCAGCCCTCTTCCATTCCAAAAGCCCTTTTCAAAATTTACATTTTCGTACTTCGGAAATTTCAAAATCATGAAATTTCATTCCATTTTCGTATTCTTCGAGCCCAAATTACCACTACAACAAATTTCATTGTAAAGTAGGAAGTCATCTGGGCAATCCCTCTTTCACCCCACTGTCATCCTGATTCCGGTAATTTTATCAGCTTAATTTCTAAAACACTTGGTGAAGCAGGTTTATTTACAAGAGTTCTCCACTTTGCCAGATTCCATTAAGCAAATCCAATTGTTAGACCACTTTAAAAGGAATTTTACCCGGATCAACATTACGTAGAAGGTTATTTTCATCTCGAGAGTTGATCGGTGAGAAACGATATCGAGGTATTTAGAAGGCAGTTTTTTTTTTCAAAATTCGAAATTTCCACGATTGAAGAAATTTTTGAGTAAAATTAGGGGTTACCTCTGATAATAGGACTTTTCATTAGAATAACTTCTTTCAATTTCAAATAAAAATCTCCAAAGATCTTCATTTAAAAGAAAATCAAATAAGAAAAATTTTTTCAACGCTAAAAAATACAATCGAAACTCGAATTTCCACGAAATTCTTGATTTTTAAAGAAATATCAAATATTCGATCGTTTCACGAACTGAAAAATGTTAAAAATTGGGGGAAAATGAAAAATCGATTCGAATGACGAAAAAATCCGAAATATCACCTACGTAAACAACACAACTAGGTAAATATTGAATTCGAATAATATGTACCTCGAAAACACCTGTAAATTTTTACATTTCGTTTCCAAAAAAACCAAATTAAAATGTTTCATCAAACAGTCCAACGGAAATTGAACAATGCAGCTGAGCATAGGAATCACATCAGGCTGTGCCAAGCGTGCCTTGACACGACATATTTTTTTCACATGTTTTTCATCGAAATACCATTAACACGAAATTTTTGTTAATTTTCAATAAAAAAGTGATAAATGTTGATCGAAATGTCAAGTATTGCATTCTCAATCGACTATTGAAAAAATTTAAACCGATAGAGCTGCCAACCAAATTGTTCAAAAATCCCTAAATCTTCCAAACTTGGTTCAAAAAAATCCTAAATATTTTTTTTTAGTTTTTTTTTGCCAATCTTACTTGAATTTTTATTCAAATTTTGGGGTAAAATTGAAAATAAACTCAATTTTTCATACTTTCTATTAATTATTCGGTAAAAAAATGCCTCAGTATGACGTTGAATCAAAGAAATATTCGGTAAAGCAATTTTTCTACAATAAAATCCAAAAAATTGTAACATCTAAGAACGTTTAACTCAAATTTTTCCAAAAACTGCCAATTTTTTCCAAAATTGCAAATGTTTCCAAAAATTGCAAATTCTTTCAAAAATCACAAATTCTTTCAAAAATTGCAAATTTTTTCAAAAATTGCAGATTTTTTCAAAAATTGCCAATTTTTTTAAAAATTGCAGATTTTTCTAAAAATTGCAAATTTTTCCAAAAATTGCAAATTCTTTCAAAAATTGCAAATTTTTCTCTTTTTTAAACTTTTAAGAAAATTTTATGAAAATACTCTAAAAAAATACTCAAAAATCAAAAATCTTCAAAAATTTTCAGACGTCAAAAATCATTTTGTTGGCACCTTGATCTAGGCAAAATCTCGCGAAAGATCCAACAGGTACCAATAAATTCCACTCCTACCTCGTCCCTTCTCATATTTTTTATCGACAGCAAAAAAAACAGTTCTCAAAGAAGCAGCTCGTCTCAATACATTCCAAGAGCGACCCCCCTCCCCCCACTTCAGTAAATCAGGGTACAATTTTAATCAACTTTCACGCTCTCATCTCATATAATAATTCGCGTCAAGCTCTGACAATTCATCAACACAAGATTCCTTCAAAATTAAAGTATTCCGTCAAGTAATAAAAAAAAAATCCAAAATAAAATAAATTCCCCAAAAAAGAAGCAAAAATGAGCTACTCAAAAACGAACAAAAACTTATACAAAAAAAACTCGCAAAAAAGCAAAAAATAAATTTTATAAAAATGAAAAAAAAACCATCGCACACAATCACACACTGGAATAAAATTGAGCACGATAACGAGCATAGTACTAATAATACTATAAAATACACGGTCACACATGGCAACTCTTAAAAGACATAACATAATATACTACAAATCGAAATGGCCTATAAATATGGCACACGTGTTACACCGCCGACTGAGGCCAACAGACTAGCGCGAGAGAAAGGGGGGGGGTACATCGCTGTTCGGGCGAAATTAATGGCAAATCGGAGACGTTTTGGCGTGAATTTCCTGAATGATCTGGAAATTGCCACCGCCACCGGCTCCGCCGCCGTTGCCGTTATTAAACGAGGTTAACGACGATTCGACGGATAATTTTAAATACTGTTGCAAATGCAAAGGGCTATAGGATTTATCCGATACAGACTTCGAGCTGGTATCGCGTCCGGTGGAAAAGTCGTAGGGTTGATCATCGTAATCGTGACCTTTGCTGGAGGCAGTGCCGGAATAATGCAACGACACGATGCTGTGCTTTTTGCAAAACGCCCACCACCATCGGAAGCCGGACAGACCTTTGAACTCGAAGGACGGATCTTTGCGCTGTCTGAGGCTTTGCACAAAGGTCAACACGTCGTTGAGAGATTTACGAGTACGACGGTTGTAAGGCGATTCGGAGATCTGGCAGCAAAACTCCAGCACCGCCGTTTCCTCTTCTTGGCTGAGGGCTGCTTCCTCTAACGCCTGCATTCGTTTCGTTTTACCTAATATGTTATCGTACAGAGTACCCTTGGGTATTCCGAAATAAGTGGATGCCTGAGTGAAACGCATTTGCTGCGTAACCACAGCCTGTATGGCTTCCTTGAGTTGGGCCTGGGTCCACGTCGGTACCTTCAGTTTCAACGAACCGGTGCCCGAAGACGAGGATCCGGTGCCACTTTGGGCACCGCTACCCACCGCCGCCGATGCTGCAGACGCGTAATCTATAATGGGACACAGGCAGCATAGTACCATTGTTAAATCGGCACAACAACAACATCATCATCATCATCATCAACATAACGACGCAAGCGAATTCAACCTCATATCATATCTTGCCAAGAATCCTCCCTATACATTTTTACGACAACCCATAAATCCCCTGCAACATACCTACCTACTCCTAATCCGCCGAAAAAAAACCCTCTCATTACCATTTTAACGATACGCAAGAAGAAAAAAAAACTCGTTCGAAAAAAAATTTCGCTAAAATAACAACCGAGCTAAAGGTGCTCTACATAACGGATGCTCGACTACCGTGCAAATTGTTATTTAGAATAAAAATTTTTTTTAATATATACGCGAATATTAAAAAAATAATAACAACGAAAAAAAATCTCGATTACGCCACCCCTGCAGTCCACCCTTTAACACGTTGGTACGCTCTTTCTTTTTTTTTTCGTAGCTATTCCACGGCTACGAGTTCGTTTTTTCTTTTTTACCACTGCTGCCTGCCTCTCTGCCCATTCTTTCACGTATTAGGCAATATCAAAAGGCTACAATTTGCATTTTATATTTCCACATTATGCTAATCAAGGCGCCATAATAGAATGTATTTTTATCAATTATCGTCACGAAATTTCATCTTTTCTTTCTCGTTCCACCTCCGACGTCATTGAAGGTCGTAATAAAATAATTTCGATTTTAATAACGCCGCCGATGCTGCTCGGCGTCGTTCCGAGTAGTCGACGTAACGTCGGCCGAGTCGAATTTTAAGCCGAATACGTTCGTATTTGGGGGTAATTTACAGTCCACTTCGTTGTTATTTTTCCATAATAAGATGGATTTGTCGAAATAGGTTCCCTTTTTTCGAACATGGAGATATTTTCGAACAGGCATTGGTTCGTCTGTGAAGTTTACAACGATGGATTGCGAATTCGTTCCGTAGTGTTGCAGAATCAATTTGAACTTATTTTCGTCTCGAAAATTCAGCTCAAAATATTTGAAAAATAATCATCTGGAGAAATTTTGAAGAAACTTAAATGCCTGCTGTTGCTGGGATCGTTTGAGATCAGAGTTCGTACAGAAATTGAAGATCGAAAATTCTTCTTTTGTTGTGCTAATCTCTTGATGAATTCGTTAGCTGGCCGCCCTCCCCTCACCCCCTCCCCAAACGAAAAATAGTTCAATTTAAAGAATTTTCTTTCAAATTGATGTCATATGAGTCCAGGCGAAGCGAGGATTCAGTTTCGAAAAAAATTAAAATTCCAGTAATTAATAAGTGTGGAAAAATTGAGCTTTTGGGAAATTTTTGAATAAAATTCAAGATTTTTTCCACCAATTTTCAAGAACTTCTAGAAGATGATATATTACGTACCTTTGACTATTTCACAAACTAAATATCATTAATTATTTTCGAGGTAAATTTTTATCAAAATTTTGTGTTTTTGAATCTATTTTTTTTTTTTGAAAATTTGTGCTATTTTCATGTTTTCGTGAATTTCGTTCTCTGTACGAACCCTAATTGGACAAATCCGGCTAAAAAATTCCGACCAAAAAAGTGAAACTCCAATTAAGAAATCACACACAAAATAAACATAAAAACTAATGCCAAAAATTGCAATCTTGGACCAAAATGTATCAAAATCATTGAAAAACATTGCAAAAAAGCATACAATTTTTTGATGAAAAAAAGCAAAAGGCACAAAAACACTTAAAAATCCAAATTGCAATGAAAACACAAAAATAGGAAGCAAAAAATCAAGAAATATTCTAGATTAGAGAAACAATTCAACTTCAAAAAAAAAATTTGTAGCCTCAGTTTTACAATTAATCAAAAAATTTCATATTTTTTTCGAAAAAGGGATTTCAAAGACATATTTGAAGCCAAAATGGCGATCAAAAAAGAAATACGATATCCAGGACAATAAAAATCAGATCGACATGCTCAAAAATGCAGCACGAGGCAATATCGAGGTGCTTTATACCATCGAATTCCAAAAATAAAAATAAGTGTTTTTGTCATTTTTGTCGTTCTTTTTTTTTTTAAATTTCGTGCAATTTTAAATTTTTTTTCAGAGTGAAAATAATGCCCTCCTCCAAATTACATATTGTGTGTACTTTTTGGTCCTTTTGGATCATTTTTAGCAAGTTTTTCCTCAAAAATATCCATTATTTTGTCAAATTGGGGAAACGTATTGAACAAAAGCGAAATTTTCTGCAGAAAAGGGCGTTCAAAAGCTGAAATTTCATAAACCACGCGAAGTGAATATGAAACACAGGACATGCTTTTGTTCATTAAATTTTTCAAGTGCATAAAATCGTGATATTTGAAATTTTCCAAGTTCAAAAATTCATTTGAATTCTGAAAAAATTTTCAAGTCCAAAAAAGTCAGACAAAATATCTAAAATTCAGCTTAATGGAATTTTTTTGAAAAATTTTCGAAATTCAATTTCAAGTACAAAAAGACAGTAGAAATCTGAAATTTTTTCCAAATTCAAAAAAGTCTGACAAAATGTCTAGAAGTGAGCGTTAGGTAAAAAGCTATCTAAAAAATGTCTGATTTGAACTTTTTTGAAATTTTTCGAGTCCATAAATTAATTTGAGTTCTTAAAAATTTTCCAAGTCCAAAAAAGTCTGACAAAATGTCAGAAAGTCAGCGTAATATCTGAAATTTTCCAAATCCAAGAAGTTTGCCTGACAA
>FIZU01003380.1:0-17223 GCA_900064475.1 Pseudococcus longispinus
CCTCCACCTCCGGGCAAAAAAGGGGCCTCTGAGGGCCTCCTCACCTCCACCTCCGCAATCCCTGTCAGTGAATGTGACGCGACGTTATAAATGTTACCATTACGTGAAGTGACGCTACCATTACGTGATGTGACGTTACCATCGCGTGGTGTGACGTTACCATAAAAGTTACATAATGCCATTTCCCATAATTTTTTGCATGAAGTTATTAGAGAAGAAGGTACGAATATGGAATAGGGTCGTGTGATCGAGGGGATTTTCAAGGAACTACTTTTTTTCATGTATACAAGCACTTTCAGGTCGTCACCAACTTTCGTGGTTCTTTTGTTTTCGTTAAATTTGGTTTTTATTATTTTTGCGGTTGTGAAATATTTTCTTCAACTTTTTTTCGATAGATGATAAATCGTAATGAACATCAAGACTTGAAAAATCTAATTGAAGGTATATATTCAGAAAATGTTGCTCTTTCTAATGATGTATTAGTTTTTTAGTTTGTATCACTCGATAATGATTTTTCATGGTGATTTTATTGAAAAAATCGTAAAAGTCGCAGGGGTATGAATATATTATTCCATCACCTATGCAATAATTAATATGTCTTCAGATATGTTAAAACTGATGACCAAGTACAAAGAAAAATACGGCGACACGTATCGATTATGGCTGGGTAAATATCTTGCAATAACGTTATCAAATGTAGAAGAATTAGAGGCAAGTAATCTATAGCCATTTACTGAGAGCTAAATAGCTCATAAATCTTATAGGTAGGTAGCTAGGTACCAAACTATATCAAAGTGTTGTCTATTGAATTATTTTTTAGGCTGTCTTCATGAATTCGAAAATGTTGGGAAAACCTAAACTTTTTCAACCATTTCATGATTTTATCGGCGATGGGCTTTTTACCACTATGTCCGGTAAGTGTTGTCGAAACAACATGTTTGAAAATTTTCAAGGTTTCAGGCCTAATGAAATTTCTATTGCACATGAAATGAATTCATGTATGGGGCTGAACCATCTACAATCTTAACAAGGAATGCCCTTTCTGTAATAGAAATTCTTATGATAATCCAGATCGATTGGAAACTCGCTACTTATCTATTAATTTTAAAGAAACGTATTTTTTCAGTATCAAAATGGAGAAAAAGTAGAAAAATATTACAACCCCCGTTCAGTCGCAGTACTTTACCAAGGTACACCACAATAATCAACGAGAAGGCTGACTTTCTGGTCAATGCAATAAAAAATATGAATTTGGTAGATGGTCCAGAATTTGATGCTTGCGATTACCTATCAAACTTAGTGGCTGATATTTTGATCAGTAGGGGGTCATCTTGTAACCTATCTAATATTTTTTAAAGTGAAATGAAAAAAGCTAACCTTGTGAAGTCTTGATACAATTTTAGAGTTGGTGTTTAACATTGATTTGAGCTGGGATGATGAATTATTGCAATCACTGGTGCAACATTGTATCGCAGCAGATAGGTATGTAGTAGATACCCAACCGATAGTTACCTATAGGTAAATACCTACCTGAAAAGATCTCCTGATTATATTTATATGTTTTTAGTGGGTTCGGGGTATGTTATAAGAAAATTTGTATCCCTTGGCTGCAATACAACGTGATCGATTACTTGTTTTATCGGAATCAAGCTGAACAATACCGGAAAGATACGCGTGAATTTTTACAAAAAGTATATTTCGAATATTTGTGTTTTAAAATATTTTTCGTGCATGGAAACACTACAATTTTTACTCATTTTTAGTTGGTCGAAAGCAAAAAATGTGAAATTTTACAACAAATAGAAGCGCATAAAAAAAAATCTGAGTTCAGCTCAGAAGGTAAAAATAATTCAAATCTCGAAAAAATCATTCAACATTGTAGTGTAGTAGTCGATTGTTGAAAGCAATTTTATAAAGAATTTTTTAAATCTAGAATCTATGAAAAAAACTCAGAGCTTCGCCCGCTTGACCTCCCTGATGTCAAAAAGTCAGCATTATCTCTAAAATTTTCTAAGTTCAAAAAGTCAGTAGAAATCTTCAAATTTTTCTAAAAAAATTCTGCCATGATGTCTAATAGTCATCGTCACGAAACTTTGTTCTGGATTCGTTGGATAGCTAATAGAATGAGCTGTGTTTTGAGAGGTTGCCTAACCATACAAGAGACAACTCTGTAGCTGTACATCGCATTGGTGATTTTCTCATACTATGCAAAATTGGAGTGGGGAGGGGTTCAATCGAAATTTTTGTAATAATTGAAATCAATTAATCCGCAGCTTTTTGTTCGAATAAATTTTTCAAAAATAACCTTAGGGACAGAAATAGGTGCAGGCGGATCTTCAAGAAAGGCGAGTCGTCAAAAAAATGGCATACGTAGTTACATACCTGCCCAAGCGTTCATTTTGCTCCTTATACACCTACATAGACTCGAGGTTAAAATTCATCGATAAAATCGCTTTTAACAATGCAATTTCATGGAAACTACTTTTGCGACTATACGATCGAATAATCAAAGGTGTATTTCAAAAAAAAAAGCTGTTCCACCCAAAACGGTTGTAACCCTGGCTTATGAATTGGCAGAAATGGAAAGTGATGAAAATCTCATGTTTGATGATCTTTTGACTTTGCTTTTAGCGGTAGGTTTGAAACTGAAAATGATAAATATTTCAATTCGATTTATCGGTATCTAATTACCTACATGTAAAAACGTTATAGGGTTCAGACCCAATCATAAGGATGGCATTTTTCCTACAAGCAGTTGCTATCCATCAAGATATACAGGTTTAAAAATTTCATTTTCCGTCGATGAATTGATCATACTTTCATCTGGCAACCATTGAATTTCCTCTTATTCTTGACTAATTTTAGAATAAATTATACGACGAATTATTTGAAGTTTTCGGCAATGGTGATAGACCAGCTGATGAAAACGATCTGGATCGATTACCATATCTGGATCAAGTATTGAGAGAAACCCTTCGAAGATTTCCTGTAATTCCATTTCTGTTTCGAGAAGCCGAAGAAGACGTCAAAATAGGTATCAAATTGGAAAAAGTACTTACCACACTGAGATCTTGAAAATAATTTCGGTTCCAACAAAATTTCTATTGAACCAGTCCCGCCCAAAGTTCCCTTCCTTCTATGCGACTATATTTATACCACCAGATTTATGTCATTAAATGTCTTCATTAATCATTTCCAAAAAAGGAGATCGAGTCATTCCTGCTGGTACCATCATAATCGTATCGATCGCAGCTGTGAATTTTAATCCTGAATGGTATCCTGACCCTTGGAAATTCAATCCAGATAATTTCAGCCCTGAGGTTGCAAACAAACGTCACAAACTGTCATTCTTATCGTTTAGTGCTGGAGTGAGAAATTGCATTGGTTTGTTAGCTACCTATATCAACGCAAATGTACATACAATATTGTTTTTAAAAAAATCACTTCCATGACTTTTCAGGCATGAATTTCGCTATGTTTGAAATGAAATTAACACTCATCGCGTTACTTAGAAATTTCGCTTTTTATACTACAATGAAAATGGAAGACATTCACAAAAGCGAGGGATTCATAGTAAACTCTGTTAATGGATTTAAATTATCGGTTTCTTCCCGAATCAGAAAACCGACAAACTCGATTGAACAAAAAATGGACTAGGTAAGTGTATCTACTACACCACAGCAGATACTCTTTTTTTTCTTTTTTTTTGAAGAAAAAATGTCTTGAATTTTCATTGTATTTAAAGAAATAATTTCGTTTTTTTTTTTTTCAATTGAGGTTATCGGCTAACTCGCCGCAATCTACATTAAAGATGAGTGTATCATAAAATTTTCTGATTTAAATTTCCATAATACAGGAGTGTGAAAATTATGTTCTTGTATTTTTCTTCTCTCAACTTGTTCCTCGTGCCTTCGGGACTCGCTTCCCTCCTAACTATTGGTTCACCTCTGCTCTCACTTCGAATGGGTGTCTCGCCCCTTTGGAGCTCCCGACATTACCATTTACTACCCATCCATCCATATATATAAAATCATTGACTTGTCTGTGCTTTTTATACGATTGGATTAGAATACATACTTTATATTTTTATTGCAGAAATTATATTTTTTGTCTTTGCAACAAGATACCTTGCATCGGAGTCAGTAAACCAACATTTTTTTGATATTCTAACGGGAATTTCTGTTCGGGCGACATACGATACGAGAAGTCCTTGAGGGCGTAAATTAGACCAATTTTGATTTGCATTCTGGCGAAACGTTGGGCTGAAAAATGATCAAGGCTCAAGCAATGATTTCAAAACATTTTGAGCCAAAACAGTTTGACGTGATAGTTGTGAAATTTCAGTAGGTATCTACCAATGCAAACTCTGGGCCCGTCTCCAAATGGTAAAAAAGTGTAATTTGGTCGTTTGGCTTTTTCTTGTTCGGTGAAACGTTCTGGTCGGAATTCTTGCGGGTTGTCGTAATATTTTTCGTCCAAGTGTATTCCATAGACTGGTATGACAACCGATGTCCCACCGGGTATTATTACTTGGGTATTAGGTATTCTGTAATTTTTTTTGCATTCTCGAATCAGCGTGGTGCCTGGGGGGTATTTTCGTAATGTTTCTGAAAATGAATAAGTTTTCGGCTTATGGATAAATACTTGGAATGTAGGTATTGAATGGATTTCCAGATAGGTACAAATATATTACTCTTTGCTTGTAAAAAAAAAGAAGGAAAAACTTACCATCAATTACCATATCCACGTAGGTCATTTGTTTGAAGGCTTCGTGGGTGAGTTGTCCATTGTTTGATGAAAGAGCATGGAGGATTTCTTGTCGAGTTTTATTTTGAATAAATTCATTTCGGGATAATTCCAAAAAAGCGCAGCTCAAGGCTACAGCAGCTGTTTCGAAACCAACTGAGAGGAATACGAAAGCTTGGGCAGCGAGTAAATCGTTTGTCATGTCTGGAATTCGAAAGTATACTCTTTGATTGTGGATAATTGGATAGATTGTAATTCTACCTATGCAGAATGGAGGGTACCCTTTTCACTTTTACGATTTGGTAGACAACTATAAGACACACTGTATTTGCTGATGTAGTGATCACCATTTTTTACATGAAAAATTAATGAACATTTCATTTGAGTGTTGATGTTTCTCTGTCATTTTTTCGCATTAATTTGCATGCTATGGTTTCAAAAATTCTCGAAATTGTATATTCTGAATTAAAGAAATACACCACACTATCGATCTTACCTACGTCACTCTTCATGTACTTGTTACCGATTTGTTCGAGAAATTCTTGCAAATCGTCGTTAGCCCCATTATCGTTAAATTTTTGCAGCATGGTATTATTCTTCAAAGCGATCAACAAATCGAGAAAGTCGTTTCGTGTGACGTTATGTTGTTCTCGTTCCTCGACGGCACTATCGACAATACCTATGAAATAATCTTCTACCTGTTTGTCGATCAACGTTACATTGAATAATTTAATTAGCTTTTTAGGAATGTTCGGCCATAGTGCTCTTATCATCGTTGCATATCTGCAGCATGAAAATTACGAATTAATTTCATGTTGGCTAAATGGGTCGAAAATCAAAAATTATGGCTCGAGGCAGACATATATGTAAATAGGTATTTGAATGAATTGTCAATTGTCATTACCTAAAATCGAACACTTTCTTGCTCATTATTCTGAATTCCGAGTCCGGATTGTTTAACGAATTCAGATCCAAACCAAATGCGCAGGTTCCTATCGTATCTGTGGTATACCTGGCGAACAGATCTCTTGCGTCGAATGTGTTGTGGTCTGGTGTTTCGGCGATGATTCGCGATAAGTTTTCGCCACATTGTTTTAGAAGTGGCAACATCATCTTCATTTTACCCGAAGAGAAAGTGCTGGTCAGCTTGATTCTGAGGTTTTTCCATTCATCGCCTTGAGCATTCAAAATTACTCGTTTGTAACTTTTTCAGCTGTATTTTTCAAAGGATCTTCCCTGATAAGATAGTGAAATCGGCCCTTTACCCAAATTTTCTTGAAAGTTGTCCTAAATGTTACCCCTGATGTAGAAACTGGTCACCTAAATTTTTGACCCCTCACCGCCACCCATTTCCGTATTATCATCCCCTATACGGTTCTTCGAAGTTAGCCGGAAGCCAATAAAAATCGGCTTCTTTTTAGCGTCTTTGAATTTTTAAACTTTGGTGTTTAAAAGTCCAAAAATTCCGAGAAGCTAAAAAGAATCCGATTTTTATTGGCTACAGGCTTTAGCTTCCGGCTTCTGGCTTTTACCTTCCCTTCGGTTTTTTGGAATGACTGGATTTTTTTCAACTTCCGGCTTCCGGCTAACTTCCAAGCCCTGCATTCCAAATCGACTAAAAATAGCTAGCGGATAGAAAAACTCACTCCAAGATTGAAAATAATAAGAGAATTCTGAAAAATGGGAAAGAAGCCGAAAAAAAAATTGTGGAAACTAGAAGACAAGAGGCCAGAAGTCGCACTTCTAACTTTGAAAGCCGGAAGCTGGAAGCCAAATCGTTCGGCTTCTAAGCCCTGCCCCTATATATCAAAATTTCAATACGCGATTTAATTTTTTTCATTACTAGTGTAGGTAAATTAATTTTTCTTGTAATTTTTATTCATTAAAAAATTCATTCCATATTTCTACCAAATTATAAGTTCCCCAAAGACTTTAGTTTAGTCGATAATGCACTTGTGCCAGTTTTAAAATTGAGCGATCCTCGCGATAAAACTTTTGATTATGGGGTCCTAAAAAAATTCAGGAATATTGGAATATTTTTTATTATGAAAATCTTTCCAAATAATACTTTAATCTGCGCTAGTTCAGCCTCGGCTTCAAAAGGTTTAATTACCTTTCATCCTGAACAAGGATTGACTCAGGGGATCGATTTCCCTCGCCGTGTTAAAACCGCGATCGATGAAGTAGGCGAAATCTTTGATCAGAACGGTTCTGATGAGATCCGGATCTCGAATGACGAGTGTCGGTTTCCGCATCGTGAATACTCCGCCGAAAGCATGAGGTGCTAGCTTCTTGTAAAATTCTACGTATATTTCACTCAACGATGTTCGCTTCTGGATGACATCGCCCATGTTGCCGTACACCAAATCAGGTTCGATGTACGGGATGTTGCGATCCTTGAAAAATCGATGAGCTTTTTTCGTCGACCAATATAAATATAACACCAGGGATACGACGATTAATAGAATAGAAATTAATAAATCCATTTTTACGTTTGTTTTGTCATAGATATGTGTGACGAATGATTGTTTAACCGGCAATGTATTCAACTCGAAACTCGAAAGTAGTCGTACGCAGTTAAAACAATCTGGTTAATTTTATTCGCGCGTTATCGTCAAAATAAGTAGACGATTACACGTCCTTGAAAATTACATACAATGGGTTTATTATCACTCTAAATTTCAAAATTTGTCGAGTACTTGAACACTTGCGGCTACAACCGAACGTTTTTACTACGCTTTTATTAACCTGATAGCGTCCGTCCGTACAAAAAGTATCAACTCGTCCGATGCGCGCGCAATGTTATGTTCCTAGTAGATCATAATTGGACGTTGTCTAGGTAATGAGCCATAAAATTCAATTACTCAGGAGAACCAAAAACATTTTCACTACTTCTATAATCGTTGGAAAATTCGGAAAAAAATCATGTAATCTTTCAAACAGAATACACTTATGCACCGAAAATGCATTTTACGATATCTTTGTTCGATCGTTTGGCTTTTTCTTCGTCGGTGAAACGTTCTGGCCTGAATTCGTCCGGATTGGCGTAATATTTTTCGTCTAAATGTATCGCATAGACTGGTACTTTTTTTTTTTTTTGTTCAAAAATAGAAAAGTTTTTAGCGAGCAGTTTTTCATTTTCCAAGAAAATCCATCAACTTTTCAGCAAATTTGAAAATGAGGCAAAATTTGCCAATCGTGTTGCCTTTTATGCGATTGGATTGAGAAATTCGCCAATATAGAGCTGCGTGCAGTAAATAAGCAATCCAACGGTGATCGAATACTTTTTATTTTTATTACAGAAATTATATTTTTTGTCTTTGCAACAAGATACCTTGCATCGGAGTCAGTAAAGCGAAAGTTTTATGATATTCTAACGGGAATTTCAGTTCGGGCGACATACGATACGAGAAGTCCTTCAGGGCGTAAATTAGACCAATTTTTATTTGAATTCTGGCGAAACGTTCGGCTGAAAAATGATTAAGAAATGAGTTCAAAACATTCTCAATAAAGTAGAGACTTGATAGTTGCGAAATTGTGGTACCTATGCAAACTCTGGGTCCGTTGCCGAATGGTAAATGAGTGTAGTTCGGTCGTTTGGCTTTTTCTTCTTCGGTGAAACGTTCTGGTCGGAATTCTTGCGGGTTGTCGTAATATTTTTCGTCCAAGTGTATTCCATAGACTGGTATGACAACCGATGTCCCACCGGGTATTATTACTTGGGTATTGGGTATTCTATAATTTTCTTTGCATTCTCGAATCAGTATAGTGCCTGGGGGGTATTTTCGTAATGTTTCTGAAAATTAAAAAAGTTTTCGGGTTATGGATAAATGCTCAGAATGTAGGTAATGAATAGATTTCCAGATAGGTACAAATATATTACTCTTTGCTTGTAAAAAAAAAAAGAAGGAAAAACTTACCATCGATTACCATATCCAAATAGGTCATTTCTTTGAAGGCTTCGAGGGTGAGTTGTCCGTTGTTGGATGAGAAAACATGGAGGATTTCTTGTCGAGTTTTATTTTGAATAGATTCATTTCGGGATAATTCCAAAAGAGCGCAGCTCAATGCTATTGCAATTGGTTCGAAACCAGCTGAGAAGAATACGAAAGCTTGGGCAGCGAGTAAATCGTTTGTCATGTCTGGAATTCGAAGGTATACTCTTTGATTGTGGATAATTGGATGTGTAGATCGATTGTAATTCTACTACAGTTACGTATGCAGAAGGACCGAGAGAGAATGAGGGGAGGTTGTGGCGAAAGATCTGATCAAGATGATTTTTTCATTATATCATGTAACTCATAGGTCGTTCATTTCCCTCTCAAGACGGAAAATAATTACCTATGGATTCCAAAATGTCCATGAAGTTATACTTTTTATGTAATTTTTTTGAAGAACGGTTTTCTGAGGATTAGATACCTACTATCTACTGAAGATACTCGGTTTTATATCAGGTTGTCTACCGGGCATGAAGAGCTCGAAATTTGGCCAAACATCGCAGAATATGGTTTCAACTGATTAAATTTTGAGGTTACTTTTTCGATAATATTTCCTTGGAATAAAATTTAAATTGGAAAGAAGTTTAAATTTTAGCTTGGAATGTTTTTTTTTTGCAAAAATTGTCGCCCTCGATCCTCGCTCAGTTTCAATAAATTTATTCATCTTCATTATGGCAGGTATTTTTAAAAATTTTACAAAAAATCTAATTTTTTCTCTCTAAGCCTGTCAATATAGACTAATCTAATTTTAAACGTTTTTTGGGTGTTTTCCTTCTCTCTTTTTTTTTAATACAAATTCTGAAAAATTATTCAAAAAATATACACAATAAATAGTTGAAGAGGGGAGGGGGATGTTCGTATAATACTAACGAAAAAAATTTACAATCGCACGAATTTTTTTTACAGCACGAAAAACACAAAAAAACACAAATTTTCACTTTTACGATTTGGTAGACAACTAGACACGCTGTACTTGCTGATCAAGTGATCATCACTTTTTTACATGAAAAATAAATGAGCATTTGATTTTGAGTGTTGATATTTCTCTGTCATTTTTTCGCATTAATTTGCATGCTGTAGTTTCAACAAAACGCTCGGAATAACATTTCACCTTGCCCCGGATTAATTGAGTAGAGTATATAGACACTAGAATAACGAAAGCACCCAAGTGCAGGCAGAAGAGAGAAGGGAAGGTAACGTTATCATGCGTGCTGCCAAACTCCACCATGTATGCTCTCGGCAGCGCTGCAGTCAATTTTTCTAGGAGCCCGATGAAGCGGGGAGGTGTTGGTGAAACAAGTCACCGCGGTATCGCGGTCCTGCGCGGACAGTACCTTACTACGTCAACATCTCCCTTTTCCCTTTCGTCGCGTTCCGCAAAAAATGAACTGCAGCGCTGCCAAGAGCATACACGGCGAAGTTGGGCAGCTCGCATGAACATAAGGGAAGATGGCGTCCAGTTAGGTGTCTTGGTTATTCTAGTGTCTATAGTAGAGGAATGGAATTGTATATTCTGGAATAAAGAAATACACCACACTATCGATCTTACCTACGTCGCTCTTCATGTACTTGTTACCGATTTGTTCGAGAAATTCTTGCAAATCGTCGTTAGCCCCGTTATCGTTAAATTTTTGCAGCATGGTGGTATTCTTCAAAGCGATCAACAAATCGAGAAAGTCGTTCCGCGTGACGTTATGTTGTTCTCGATACTTGACGGCGCTGTCGATAATACCTAAGAAATAATCTTCTACGTGTTTGTCAATCAAACTTAAATTGAATAATTTGATTAGCTTTTTAGGAACGTTCGGCCATAGTGATCTTATCATCGTTGCATATCTGCAATATGAAAATTACGAATTAATTTCATGGACGGCTCGAGGAACACATATGTAAATAGGTATTTGATTAATTGTCAATTGTAATTACCTAAAACCGGACATTTTCTTGCTCATTATTCTGAATTCCGAGTCCGGATTGTTCAACGAATTCAGATCCAAACCAAATGCGCAGGTTCCTATCGTATCTGTGGTATACCTGGCGAACAGATCTTTTACGTCGAATGTTTTGTTGTCTGGTATTTCGGCGATGATTCGCGATAAGTTTTCGCCACATTGTTTCACAAGTGGCAACATCATCTTCATTTTACCCGAAGAGAAAGTGCTAGTCAGCTTGATTCTGAGGTTTTTCCATTCGTCGCCTGGAAGATTGAAAATTACTCGAATGTAACTTTTTCAGATCAGATATATTTTTCAAAGGGCCTTCGCTGATAAGATAGTGAAATCGGCCCTTGACCCAAATTTTCTCGAAAGTGGTCCTAAATGCTACACCTGATGTAAAAACTTGTCACCCAAATTTTTGACCCCTCACCCTCACCCATTCACGAATTATCATCCATACAAATAAAAATTTCAATACGCGATATCTTCAGAGGGGATGGATGAAAAATTCTGAAATTTTCACAGATTATGGGCACTATCTTTTTTTTGATTGCTTTCAAAGTTTTCAAAACGCATTTCAAGGTCATTCTCAAGGTCTTGAAAAATCTCCAAGTTTCATTCCGATCGGCTAAAAAGTATCCAAGATAACGTAAAAAAAGTGAAAACCACATTTTTCGAGGTACCATCCCCCTCCCCCTAGGTGGGGACGGAAATGTCGTTATATGTTCTAAATTCATATTTTCCCTCTACGAAAAGATTTTTTGAAAAAGGAGTCGTAGGCAGATTCACCATGCTTACCCCTGCTATAGCCTTTGAAAAAAATCAGTGTTACCATTCTGAAGATAATCAATCAGGGTCACAAATCGTGCCGAAATTTGAGAACCATACCGCCCTGTGAAGTAAAGTTTAATTACCTTTCATCCTGAACAACGATTGACTCAGAGGATCGATTTCGCTGACCGTGTTGAAACCGCGATCGATGAAGTAGGCGAAATCTTTGATCAGAACGGTTCTGATGAGATCCGGATCTCGTATGACGAGTGTCGGTTTCCGCATCGTGAATACTCCGCCGAAAGCATGAGGTGCTAGCTTCTTGTAAAATTCTACGTATATTTCACCCAACGATGTTCGCTTCTGAATGACATCGCCCATGTTGCCGTACACCAAATTGGGTTCGATGTACGGGATGTTGCGATCCTTGAAAAATCGATGAGCTTTTTTCGTCGACCAATATAAATATAACACCAGGGATACGACGATTAGTAGAATAGAAATTAATAAATCCATTTTTAAGGTTGTTTTGTCGTAGATACGTGTGATGATACGCGATCGCACTTTCAAACTTGTAATGATCGTTTAACTGGCAAGGTTGAAATATTTAATTCGAAACTCGAATTTGTACTCGTACGCATTTTAAAACGAATTGATTAATTTTATTCGCGCGTTATCGTTAAAATATAGATTATTACAGGTTCTTGAGAATTACATACAATTCATTCATTTATTATCAATCTAAATATTAAAATTTTTCGGATACTTGAACACTTTCGGCTACAACTGAACGATAACGTTGAGGAGCGATTTTCTGGCGATATTTTTTTCGTCAATTCGCCAAAACCTATAGAGCTACAGGCAATAAATGAGCCACCCAACGGTGATTGAATACTTTTTAGTTTTATTGTAATAATTATATTTTTCGTCTTTGCAACAAGATACCTTGCTTCGGGCTCAATAAACCGAAACTTTTTTGAAATACTATTGGAATTTTCATTTTGGGCGACGTACGATACGAGAAGTTCTTGAGGGCGTAAATTAGACCAACTTTGACTTGCATTTTGGCGAAACGTTCGGCTGAAAATGATTAAGCAATGATTTCAAAATTTTGTGAGCGAAATAGAGTTTGACTTGTTGAGTGAAATTGCAGTGTGTACCTATGCAGATTCTGGGCCCGTCGCCGAATGGTAAATAAGTGTAGTTCGGTCGTTTGGCTTTTTCTTCTTCGGTGAAACGTTCTGGCCGGAATTCGTCCGGATTGGAGTAATATTTTTCGTCTAAATGTATCGCATAGACTGGTACGACGATCGACGTATGTGCAGGTATTACCACTTGGGTATTGGGTATTTTGTAATTTTCGCTGGTTTCTCGGAATAGTGTGGTGGCTGAAGGGTATTTTCGTAATGTTTCTGAAAATTGATAAGTATTTGGGTTATGAAAGTGTACTTAGGATCTAGGTAGTTACTCGGTTCAAAGATAGGTAGTTTATTCTATGCTTGAACAAAGAAAGGACCTGACCATCGATTACCATATCCGTGTAGATCATTTGTTTGAAGGATTCATAAGTGAGTTGTTCGTCGTTGGATGAGAGCACGTGGAGGATTTCTTGTCGAGTTTTATTTTGAACGGATTCGTTTAGGGATAATTCCAAGAGAACGTAGCCCAAGGTTATGGCAGTTACTTCGAAACCAGACGAGAAAAATTCGAAAGCTAAGGCGGCGAGTAAATGGTTATTCACGTCTGGAATATAAAAATACGATTTGTGCTTGAAATTGGCAGAATTTTTTCATTTTCATAAGAAGAACTCTTCCTCACTTCGAGGTAGAAAAAAATCTATAGAATAAACAATGGCTGATTTTCGACGTTGTTCGAAACTTTTTTTTGTATCGTCAATTCATCAAATTTTTTCACCCGGTCGTTCCGAAATAAATTACGTTGCGGTAAGAAATCACGATACGACAAAAAACTTGAAACGAAAGTTCTAGAGTACTGAAAATTCATCGTTTTTTGTTCCACAATTTTCCCCCTATTTTGCAGTGGTGAAAAGCCATTCTTCTTAGACGATAGGAATTTATGAACAGTAGAAGCATGAATTTTTACGAAAATTGACGATTTTATGTAACACTAATTTCACGATTGTGCCACTTCTCGACTTTCAATCAGAAAAATAATGATGGATTCGAGTTCAGGAGGGTCAAATTGTATGAAAATGAGGACAAATATACTTTTACCCCATTTATGTGCTGAAATAGGCATGTTTCCATTCCTAAAACCCCCTCCTGCTCGCCTCATAAAGTCAATTTTTTAAAGCACTCTTTCCCAAAATTTTCTTTTGGTTCATACAAAAAAAAAACTGCTCAAAAAAGTATACAGGGTGTTCCGGTAGTAGTGCACCGTCTTCTAACTAGAGACCCAGCTACTTAAACTACATAAGTGCACGCATGTTTGTCGAGTCCAGGATTTGAAGGGGTCAACGTTAGGCAATAGTCTGGTAGATGTTTCAAAACTTTGTAATTTCGCTTTTAATATCGATTGGATTTTTTTTAAAAACTTTCCTGCAGAACTTTTTAATCTCTACAAAGTGAGTTATATTCACGTACTGCCTAACTCTAAAATTGAAGGAGCTACAATGATTTGAAAATTTATAGGCTCCATAACTCTTTCAATTTTCAAGCTATGCAAAATTTTGTAAGTCATTTTTTGTTGAGCTTTTTGAGCTCTACAAAATGGGTTAATAATTTTTTGACGAACTCCAAAATTGAAAACTTGAAAGATCATTTCGAAAAAAATTTGAAAGGAATCTATTGAATTTTTAGGAAAGATGTCACTTTTTATCTTTCTAATGGGTTTAGCTTCTTCATTTTTGAAGTTAGGCAAAAAATTATTAGCTCATTTTATGGAGCTCAAAAAACTCTACAAAAAATGACTCTTGAAAAATATTGCATAACTTGAAAATTGAAGGAGTTATGAAGTCTACAAATTTTCAAATCATTGTAGCTCCTTCAATTTTAGAGTTAGACAAAATATGAATGTTACTCATTTTGTAGAGTTTAAAAATTTCTACAGAAGTTTCAAAAAAATCTGTCCATCATGAGCAGAGTTGAGACGTTTTGAAACATCTACCAGACTAGTGCATAACTTTGCCCCCTCAAATCCTGGGCTCGACAAATACGCGTACACTTATGTAGATTGGGAGTTGCATCTGTGGTTTGAAGGCGGTGCAGAACTACCTGAACACCATGTACATATGTCCTAATCGCTTGGACTAAAATTTTTATTTCACGATTGAAGAAAAATTGAAAAAAAATTTTAAAAAGATATTTCAGATAATTTTTGAAGGAGATCTTTTCTTTAAATTCTTTGATAATTTTTTTCCCTTCAGAAGTTGAAGAATTACACGTATTTGAATTGAGATAAATTTTTCTATAGAGGGATTTTTCAATAAAATACTGCAGATAATTTTTTAATGAGATTTATCCCATTGATTTTTTTTTTTTGAAAAGGATTTCTAAATATGATTTCTGGGGGAAAATGAAGCTGATGGTATTGGGTTCCTAATTTTTTTTTTTTTTTTTTTTTTTTTTTTTTTTTTGATTGTGCTCGAGTTCCGAATCGAACCGAATTTTATAAATATACTTCATCAATTGACTGCGTAATATTATCGATCTCACCTATGTCGCTCTTCTTGCATTTGTTGCCAATTTGTTGGAGGAATTTTTGCAAATCTTCATTGTCTCCGGTATCGTTGAATTTTTGCACCATTGTATCGTTCTTCGAAGCGATCAACAAATCGAGAAAGTCATTTCGTATGACGTTATGTTGTTCTCGATACGTGATGGCGTTATCGACGATTCCCATAAAATAATCTTTTACTTCTTTTTCGACCAATATTAGATTGAATAATTTGATTAGAATTTTAGGAATGCCTGGCCATAGAGATCTTATCCTCTTTGCATAACTGGAGTACGAAAATTACTTACGAATTAATTTCATAATCTAATGATCGAATGAGGCGACGAAATTCGAGAAAAATGACTCGAAGTAGACGTTTGTATTATAGATGGGTATTTAAACAAATTATTATTACCTGAATGTGAATATTTTCTTGCTCATTACTCTGAATTCGGAGTCAGGGTTGTTTAACGAATTCGTATCCAAACCAAAAGCACAATTTCCTATCGTATCTGTGGTATACCTGGCGAACAGATCTTTTATGTCGAACGTTTCGTCATCTGGTATTTCAGCGATGATCTGCGTTAACTTTTCGCCGCAGTGTTTCATGAGTGGAAACATCATTTTCATTTTACCCGAAGTGAAAGTACTGGTTAATTTAATTCTGAGATTTTTCCATTCGTCACCTTGAGAATTAAAAATTACTTGTTTGGACCTTTTTCATCTCGATTTTTCAAATTTTAATAAAGATTAGGTCTAAGCAAAGTGGAAGTTTATTTACCTTTCATCCTGAACAACGAATGGCTCAGCGGATCGATTTCCTTCAACGAGTGAAAACCGCGATCGGTAAAGTATGCGAAATCTTTGATCAACACGTTTCTGAGGAGATCCGGATCTCGTATAATGATCGTCGGTTTCTTCATCGTGAATATTCCGCCGAAAGCGTGAGGGGCTAGTTTTCGGTATAGTTCCAAGTAAATTTCCCCTAACGACGTTCGCTTCAGGATGACATCGGCCATGTTACCGAACACCAAGTTGGGTTCGATGTATGGGATGTTGCGATCCTTGAAAAATCGATGAGCTTTTTTCGTCGACCAATACAAATATAATATTAGAGATGCGATTACTAAAATTACAGAAAGTAAAAAATCCATTTTTACGTTGACTTTGTCGTAGGTACGTGTGTATGATACGCGACGATCGCACTTCTGAACTTGATGATGTAATTTAAATCTACAATTAAATAATTTTTCAACGTTATCTTTGAAATAAATAGATAACAACGCGTACTTGGAAATGATTATATGCACATAAGTAGGGGTATACTTCAAAATCTCCAAAATTAGTAATAATAGGTAGCTAGCTAACTTCTTGCAGGTAGCGACGATAAACTAATCGCAATAATATGTCAACAAAAATGTTTAAAAAATAATAAAAAAAGTGGAAATCATAAATAATGAATTTCAAAGATACCTACTTATCACATACCTATGTACGTTGACAAGGTTGTCCCTCAGTTTTGAAGTTAAATTTGACTCCAGATTTTGAGATTCATGACGAGGGTTCCAGAATTGCAATAATTTCGATGAACTTACAAAACGTACTTTTTGGGTGGTTCTTATTTAGGTATACTCGGTAGAAAATGTTTTTCTGATTTGTTTTCCTCCCCCCTCCCCCCAAAAAAAGTTGTTCATTTTTATGAAAAAAAAAATCCTAGATAATTTCAACCCCCTATACATATGCAAAATAAGTGGTACCAAATTTCTCCTCAAATTTTCAAAAAATTAATAAAAGGAAATGTAAGGTATAGTGGGGTAATTGCAAAATTGGGTAATTGCAAAATCGCGGCCTTCTGGCCGTTAGATTCAATTTTGGACCCCAACGCCTCAAGAGGGTTATAAACACTAGTGTCTAGTACAACATGACGCAATGAACGGATCCGGGCTACCTTCCGTGTGAACGTTGTAACACAAAATCTTGTCATACCAATTTTCAGGTTGACAGTGAAATTCATCGCATATTCAGAAAAAAATTTCTAGTCATTTTAAAAATTTTGGGAAAATTGAGTGATATGGTTTTTTATAAAGTTCAAAGAC
>FIZU01003421.1:0-10323 GCA_900064475.1 Pseudococcus longispinus
AATTATGAATTTTTGGTCAAAATTGTCATTTTTTATCAAAATTGACATTTTTTTTCAAAATAATGTCATTTTAAGGTCATAATTGTCATATTTGGTCAAAATTGTCATTTTTTGGTCAAAGTACGTTGATTTCAAAGTGGAAATTGCCCATCTATTGTTTTTTGTACAAATTATGAACTTTTGGTCAAAATTGTCATTTTAAGGTAAAAACTGTCATTTTTTGGTCAAAACGGTGATTTTAAAGTAGAAATTGCCAATCTATTGTTTTTTGTACAAATTATAAATTTTTGGTCAAAATTGTCATTTTTATCAAAATTGACATTTTTTTTGTCAAAATAATGTCATTTTATGTCAAAATTGTCATTTCAAGGTCACAATTATCATTTCATGGTCATAATTGTCATTTTTTAGTCAAAACGGTGATTTCAAAGTAGAAATTGCCCATATATTGTTTTTTATACAAATTATGAATTTTTGGTCAAAATTGTCATTTTAAGGTAAAAACTGTCATTTTTTGTCAAAATTGTCATTTTCTGGTCAAAACGGTGATTTTAAAGTAGAAATTGCCCATCTATTGTTTTTTGCACAAATTATGAATTTTTGGTCAAAATTGGCATTTTTTGTCAAAATTGTGATTTCGAGGTCACGATTGTCATTTTTGGTCAAAATTGCCATTTTTTGGTCAAAACGGTGATTTCAAAGTAGAAATTGCCTATTTATTGTTTTTTGTACAAATTATGAATTTTTGGTCAAAATTGTCATTTTGAGGTAAAAACTGTCATTTTTGGTCAACATAGCAATTTTTGGTCAAAGTTGACATTTTTGGTCAAAGTTGTCATTTTTTGTGTCGAAATTGTACATTCAAGTAAAAATTGTCATTTTTGATTAAAATCGTTATTTTTTGTCACTTGTCATTTTTATTTTAGCCAAAATTGTCATTCCGATGTAAAAATCATATTTTTTTGTCATTTTAGGATTTTTTAAAAATGTTATCAAGACAAAGTCTGACAAAATCTCTAAAAGTCACAGGAAATGTCGGCGTTACGGACAGACAGACAGACAGACGGACGGACACGTCGTGGATTCTATATATATGGAATTTCCAACATTGAGTTACTGAATTTTGTTTATGACCAAAACTTGCCCCTGAGTTGACTCAAGCTAGGTCGAAGCTCAAATGGTTCGCTCTATTGTAAAAAGAAGTCGAGAAATTCAACTTCTGGAACTTAGCAGTTAGCAGGTACTTGAGATGACCATTACTTCAAAATTAAAAATTCGTTTATTTTGACATAGATCTGTTTTATTGGGGGGAGGGGGGGACAACATTTTTGTAGCACAAAATTTTGTTTTCTTCGCATTAAAAAATGCATTAATCGAGCTGGGAACAAGCGATGAGGGTGATATTTTCGGCTAATACGAAACCTGAATCGAGTAAAAAAATACAATTAAGATTAAACAGAATTTTCCAAAAAAAAAAAATCACGACCCACCCTCCAAACACCACTTTCCATCATTTCCGAACCATCGACACGTTTCATTTCATCACACACTCATCCCTCGTTCTCACATTCGCTGCAAATTTATCTTTACGAATCAAGCTCGGCGCTAGAAGCAACCCTCTATAAAATGCTGACTATCAAAATGGCTGGCATTTCAAATGTTAAATATCGCGTAAAAAATAAAAAAAAGAACACTTGTTTCTGACAACGCGATTATTTTCAAAAAAACGATGGTTATTTGTAAAAAAAAAAAAATAGCGGGTAATGTAGTGTTATACCATAGTACCTGCACGTTAGCGATTGCATTTCCTTCTCAACAGGCATTTTTCTCTTCTCCACTACATAGCTCTTTGCTCAGTCGACGCGAATAAAACGAATGCCGATCATTTATTTCGTCGTTTCAGACGCAGCCCAGGCGAAACGACTCGTCTATTCTTGATATATACGAATATCACTATCGCCGGCTCGAGATGATACATGGAGTCGAATTTCATGAAAAATTTAACTATTTTGTTTCTTCCAAAACATTCGTCCGTCCGTCGATGCAATTTCAAAACAATTTTTCTCTCGGTTCGATAATAAAAAGAAAATACCACCGCGTTGGTGGGAAAAAATTGAAATTTTTTTTCGCTCGCTAAAATTGGCTCGTGTTTTTATTCGATTTCTCATATCGTTCGGTATAGGGCTATAAAATATGTAGGGGATGGAAATTGATTCGAATTGTGATGGAGATAGACTCGGAGCCGGAGAAGAGGTCAGCAAAAATATACTATGGTTCTATTGTTTTCGTTAGATACGAATGAAAATAGAACGAAGACGAAGTATTTGTGTTGAGATGTAGTTTTGCAAACCAGAAGATGAAAAAGGAGTATAAAATTAATTACGAAATTAATTGAAATTGTGTAAAATATAGAAAAACTGGTTTAAAATGATAAAAAAATGTTTGAAAAAGTATGAAAATCGTTTAAAATGTTATGTCAAAATTGTTGAAAAAATCTAAAAATTATTCAAAATACTTAGTGAATACAAAACTTGCAAAAAGATTGTTCAAATTGGCATAAAAATGTTCAAAATATCATAAACTGCTCAAAATATCGCAAAAATGGATCATAATTTCGAAAAAAAGAAAGATTTTTTTTACCATTTTTTTAAATGGATTTTGCAAAAAATTTGAACATTATGTTTCAACATTTTTCTCGGTTTCAAAAAATCGGAAGAAATTCAAAAATTTATTCAACATTTCAAAAAGTTTTCACACCCTTTTTAACAATTTTCCAGCATTCTACTCAATTTTAATGATTTTTTTATAAAAATTTACTTGATTTGTACGAAATTTTCATCAAAGTTCAACAATTTTCCTCGTATTTCAAACAAATTTTGAGAATTATTTGAACAATTCAGCAATATTTTTGTAATTTTTCGTTATTTTCAACGATTTTTATGAACATCTGACAATTTTTCGCATTGACAATGTTCGCAACATGGCTCAAGCAATTTTCGAGAGATTTATATTTTTCGTGTAAATAATAATAAATTTTTATATCAAACATTTGAATAAATTTTTATGGTGAGATTGATTCCAGAAGGAATCTCGCCATTTTAAAACACCATAAAGCAACTCTGCATCAACTCCACGAGCTGCAATTTCAACTCTGAATGTAAAACGCGTTCAAACTTCATAAAAAATTAGGTTCACTTGGCGTGTCGCAGTGTTGCCTCAACACACCTACTTTTCGCCAATTACTGCGTTTATTAGTTCAATTAACAACGTCATTTCGGAGTAAATTAGTTGAAAAAACACATACTTGAAATAACGAGTATCATTATAACGATTAAAATTACGCCGATATTCCACACTTCGCGCTTATCCCTCTCTACATCAAATTTACTCTTTTATTTTCGCTTTAAAAAAGCAAAAAAGTATTTCATTAACCCTCCCTCGCAATTCAATTACATTTACACACCAAAGTAAAAATAACTGCATTAAAAATGGTACATTATACAGCCTCGCCTATTCCCGTACATAATCCTACAACATTTTATATTCGCGATGCAGTTAAATTAAGTGCGAAAATAATCGAACACAAATAATTGACGGGCAAAAAAATTTCACGAGGCGAATCCCCTCGGTATAAATTAAATTCGTCCATAACTAAATAAATTATCAAATCGTTAAAACAATTATCAGATGAGGGAAAAATTTGCATTTTTAATCGAGAGTAACAAAAAGCTCGACGGTATCGCTATCTCTATTCTTATACCTGCCTCGAGTCATTTAAACGTTCTGCGTACCTATCTGTTTGTGGAAGGAAAAAAAACGGGCATCAACATCGATGAATTTAAGCGTCATTAATTTTTCAAAATTACAATACCTATTATACGAGGTGTAAACAGTTTGCAAAATTAAACGCTCGCTGGTACGAATTAAGCGCAAATAAAACGCAGAAAGTCGTCTTTATTTTAAGCTAAGACGACGGCGAGTTTTATTTCAATTTCATATTCGCAAGGTGGCGAAAGCCGGAGGGGAAAAAGAGACAACCACTTCGCCGAAATGCGAAACGAACCGACGCGACGTATTTGTCGTACATACACAAAACATACATATAATTTACATACATAAAATACAACGTTCTTACTCTTTATATCTACATACGACGAATAACTACGCTAAACGTTCCGACAAAACTATTATCCAGCTTATAAATTTTTCACGCTCAAAAAGAGACCATCTTCCAGCATTACGTCGGATTCATTCTTTCCTCGCGAGCGAAATTTCTTTTCGAATGATTGATAATTTTCCAAATATTTATCAAATATCTACATATACACGTAGAATGTAGATATACCTATTACCAGACGGAGAAAGGAGAAGAGCAGCGAATACATTTGTTCGATTCGTGCTCGATATAACGATAAAAGCAAATATCGAGGGCGTTCGACTTCTAACAATGGTAAGAGGGCGAACAATTCATTTTATAGGATAAAAGCACAAGTACGCACATACAAATGTGCAATTCAACTGTGCATATTACAAAAAAACTAAATATAATGTTACGACAAAAAGCGCATTATGGGGTTCACACACAAGCCAAGGTACGTATGAGTACTTTGTACTGATACTCTTAGTTTTAGAATATGTATGAGCTTTCAGAGTAAATGAATGAAATGCATAAGCATTTCGTCGACGGTAATTGATTTTGGTATACAGGGTGTCCTATCTTTGATTAGAAACAAGGTAGGTCATGAACTCGTGATAGTGGTCGATGAGAGCAACAAAAAATTACATACGAGTTATAACTACTCATCGAAAAATCTGAAACGTTGAAATATGAGTCAAAAATTTAATTTAAAAAAAAATGAAAATGCTGCAAAAGTTGTGAGGAAGTCGTTAAAAATGCATAAAAGATTATAAAAGTGATCAAAAATTTCATTAAAATTTTTGAAATTGTTGTAAAAGTGATGGAAAAGTGGTCAAGAATGTTTGAAATATTGCAAAAGTTGTAAAAAAGACATCAAAAAAATTTGCAAGGTAAAAATTGTGAAAAATTTCATAAAAATCACCGAAAATTTATCAGAAATGGAGAAAAATTTATCCAAAAGTCCTCGCCATGTCCATATTACCTTTGAAACTATAAAACATAAGATATACTTTTGCTCGTTGAATTTTTCAAGAAGATCAAGTCGTGGCATTTGGAATTTTCTTGAAATTTTCCAAGTCAAAAAAGTCATTTGAATTCTGAAAAATTTTCCAAGTCCAAAAAAGTCAGACAAAATATCTAAAAATCAGCTTAACGGATTTTCGCGAGTAAATTTCGTAATAGAATTTTTTTTAATTTTTGAAATCCAATTCCAAGTACAAAAAGTCAGTAGAAACCTGAAAATTTTTCCATTTTCAAAAAAGTCTGAAAAAATGTCTGAAAGTCAGCGTAATATCTGAAAATTTCCAAATTCAAGAAGTCTGCCTGACAAAATATCATAGAAACCTGGGCCATGGCCCAGGTTTCTAAAATTTTCCAACCTCAAAAAGTCTTAATTGTTTGTCTGACAAAATATGTCTAAAAGTCAGCATAATCTCTGAAATTTTCCAAGTCCAAAAAGTCAATGGAAATCTGAAAATTTTTCCAAGCTCAAAAAAGTCTGACAAAATGACTAAAAGTCATCGTCGGAGAATTTCGTAAAGTTTTTCGCGGAATTACCCATAGTAAAAGCGTACCTACGCTAAAATGTCTGGAATGATGTGAAAACATTTGAAAATTAGTTTAAAATCATGGAAATGCTGCAAAAGGTGTGAAAAAGTCGTCGAAAATGTATAAAAAATTGCAAAGATGTTCAAAAGTTGCCAAGAATGGTTGAAATCTTGTAAAAATGTCAAAAAAGTCATAAAAAATCATGTAAAATACTGCAAAAATTGTAAAAAAAAATCCTCGAAAATGTCTCAAAAACTTTTGAAAAAAATCGTGAAAATTTTCATAAAAATCATTGAAAAAGTTTCAGAAATGGCGAAAAATTCGTCAAAAATGTCTGAAAGATGTGAAAACATTCGAAAACTAGCTTAAAATCATAGAAATGCTGCAAAAGTTGTGAAAAAGTCGTCGAAAATGCATAAAAAATTGTAAAGATGTTCAAAAGTTGCCAAGAATGTCTGAAATATTGTAAAAATGTCAAAAAAGTCATAAAAAATCATGTAAAATACTGCAAAAATTGTAAAAAAAAATCCTCGAAAATGTCTCAAAAACTTTTGAAAAAAATCGTGAAAATTTTCATAAAAATCATTGAAAATGTTTCAGAAATGGCGAAAAATTCGTCAAAAATGTCTGAAAACATGTGAAAACAGTCGAAAATTAGTTTGAAATCCTTGAAAATGCTGCAAAAGAAGTAAAAAAGTTGTCAAAAATGTTAGAAACGTGGCGTCGTTGTAATATTTGGCGAAAATTTCATAAAAATTATTTAAATTGTTCCAAAATTGGTGAAAAAGTCGTAAAAAATTGAACATTATCAATGATTTTTATGAGTTTTTCGACAATTATTATAACATTTCAGACATTATTCAAAACTTTTTCACAACTTTTGAAACATTTCTAATGATTTTTAGGAAATTTTGACAATTTTTCACTAGTTTTACAACAATTTCAAGGATTTTTATAGAACTTTTTACCATATTTACAACTTTTTGGGCATTTTTGACGACTTTTTCACAACTTCCACCATAATTCTGAAATATTTTTATTAAATTTTCAAGTCAACATTCCATGCATTTTTGAATTTTTTTTTTTGAAAAATTTACCCAACTTGAGGTATCTTTAACGACAATCTCTGAAATTTTATAAGTCCAAAAAATTTTCCAAAATAACACGCAATTGTGAAACAAAAACTTTCTTGGTCTCCAGCCATAAGACATATTATACGTAAAACAAACAATTTTTTCAAGGGTCCAATAAGCCATCTGGAGTAAAAGAATCCTGGAAATTTGCTAAGACCGCAAAAAGTTATCCAAGGTAACAAAATTTCGTGACGCAAAAATTTGTTTTACATCCAACAGGCATGTCATTCAAAATCGATGAACTCGCGTTGAAAAAAGTAACCAAAATTCGTCAAAAAAGTAACCTTGTTTTTCATTTTCTCAACATGTAGAGAACAAAAAAAAGTAATTTCAAATTTCAATTAGTATTCAAACAAGCAACTAAAATACAAAAGCAAAAGATTATTAATCATACTTTTCATTTTTTATTTTTTCAATCCTCAACACCCCCACTCCTCCCCCATATTTATTTTTAAAAAAAATTTCACTTGTTTTTTTTTTAGAAAAAAATCTGTGCATATTATGTATTTTTTTTTGCCGAATTTTCTCCAAAAAAAAACTTTTTGAAACGAAAAGTAACCAATAGTAACATTTCAAAGTAAAAAGTGACCAAAAGTAACTTTCTCTGAAAAAAGTAACAAAGTTACTTAAAAAGTAACTCCAATCCTTGTCAAAGTTAGAATTTAAATCTTGAAAGCATACGAACCCCTTCAATTTTGAGAATATACCATGATACATATATGTTTGAAGATTTTTTTTGCTCTCGTTCAGTACTATCAACAGCTCACTATCTCCCAATCGAAGTTGACAGGTACAAACTTACGAGAACGACCTCTCCTCGGATACAGATTTCTTCAGTTCAAAAAAAAATGTCCATTTTGAATTTAAAATCAACCCAAAACAAGAAAATACTTCATCATTGCCTTTTCTCATCCTCAAAAAAGAAACGTTTTCGTTATCCGGACACTACCTACATCCATACGTAGCTCGTCTGCGCACATCCCTCGCAAATAACACACCCACACACCGACACACAGCAAAAAAAACTCAATTCGAGTTTGTTTTTTAATTGTTTGAATGAAATTTACAACGTCGACCGTCCATACTAAACTATACTCTAGTGTCGTCTCGTCCAACCCAAGTCTTGTCCTATATGCTAGCCGATTCCACACTCCAACATGACTGTAGCAACACCGCATCTCGAAACCACACAGCATATATTTTTAATACAATTTCGAATAAATTTGCAGAGGAAAAACATCCCGAAACGTAAAAAAAAACTACCCTGAAAACCCTCTCTGCCAAATAAAAAGAGAGAAAAATCTCATCGATGTTCGTGTAAAGCAGAATAAAAGCAAATAGAACATTTTGCTGTAATTTTATTACCGAAAATGGCGTTTGTAGTTTACACATTGTTATATCTATACTGATGCTACCGAAGTACGTATATACGTATTGGAACACAAGAGATGTACTTCGAACGTATACGTATAACATACTGTAATGGAACTGCGAGTACGAAGAGAGGAAATTCAATTGCACATTTCTGTTTGTTTTTTTCTCTTTCAATAAAACTGAACTTGTATAGGGATCCGCAAACAGTAACGCAGTGGAGATGGAGAATTGACTTGTTTATCATTTCAACAATTCTAAATCAGTTTTTTCATCTCACATTTCAATTGTAAAAATATGTAACCTTTCCGGTTACTTTTCCCATTTTGAATGCGGATCTACCAACTCCACCCCATAAAAACAGCAAAGTAGGGTTGGCGTTTTTTACGTTCGTTTTCATTATTATTGTTATTATACTTGTTTTTTCCACATTTTCCATCATATTATTGCATCAAAGAACCACGAACCCATATTATCGACGCTTCAATCATCAATGAGGGGCAGGTAGGGGGCATAGCTCATACTTTTTCGCAAACTTCGAATCTGTAGCCAAACTGCAAATAAAAATTGACCTCGTCCGAATCTCGCACTCGTCAATAAACAGCACGACGCCGTCATCTTTTCAAATACTTTTTCATTTTGTTGCGCTTGTTTAACAATACAAAAAATCTGATGCCGGTACTCTTTCATGCTATACACACTTGAACAAATTGTAAAAAAATTCTCCGCTATGTGCATTACCAACTGGAAGCTTTCGGCGATCTTAATTAAAACGAAAAAAAAACACCACTTTCGCAAATTTAATATTTTCAGGATTTCGTCGTACAAACAAAAAAGGATTCTCATTTGAGTATTCGCTGCTCCGATGCATGCAATAGTGCTATATGTACTCGAAAAATAGCTAAACAATTGTTAGTTCAACGTGTACGTTTCTACTCTTTACATACTGTATATGCTTTTCATCAGAAAAAATAAAACGAATTTGAAAAAAAAAACACTTACTTAAACATCTAAAACCGAGTAAAAGAATCATACCTATTTTTCCATTCGGGTGAAAGAGTCGACAAGATGAATTAGCTAGCTCAAAAAAAAAACATCAGCGGTCTGACTTTTCGATTTATTTCACAATGGTATAAAAAAACACACAAAGCAGGAGGAAAATTAATCACCTACGTGTCCGACTAAAATGTTATTTTTACCAATTTTTTCCAATCAGTGATTTTCCAAAAAACTTTAAAAGGGCCGGTTAATTTTTCGATTGAATTTTCTCGATAACAGTTTTTCATTTTACTTTTACCAATATGTAAGGGGTTCAATTTCGATAGAGAAAAAACAAAAGAAATTACGAATCGGTTTCGCAATAGATTCTTTAATAATGTTCATTTTCTTCGAAAACCTACCTACGTATTTTTCCAAAAAAAAAATTCACTCGTTGAAGATTTTTTTTTCAAATATCGAAAGAAAATAATATCTCTCGCACGTGTAATTTTCCACCTTTCAAATCCGATCATTGAAATATTCATCTTGGCGAAATATTATCCATATTACAAATACGTCGAATATGTTACATTTCGAGAAAACAATAATTTTCGTCGAAATGAAACAAAAGCCCAAACCCGTATTAGCAACTTAATCGAGAAATATTTACGTAAAACGAAATCGAGAAAGGCTGAGATAAAGAAAAAAATCCTCTTCGCGAAATACCGTTCGGCCGGAGTAATATAAGTTAAAGAAAGCTCATAAAAGTTTCTTCTCAAATCTCGAAAAAATAAAAACAAATAACTTGATAAAAAGTCGTTTCGATTTCACAACTACGCAGACCAACAGCGAAATTTTTTTTTTCAAAAAATAAAAAACTAATGGAATTTGTTAAGCGAATAAAAAAAGGAATTCTCTTAAAATTGAACGAGGCCATCGCGTCGTTACTGCTGTAATGCAATAATTTCGATGAACTTTTATTCTAATCATTATACCGAATACGATATTAGGATTGGGGTTCGTAATACGAGCATATACAAGATAAATCAGCCATCAGGTGCCGATAATGTGGGTTTTTTTACACAAGAGGAGTGACTTTCCAAAACGGCCTCTGTCCATTTTTTTCAACATCTTGTTTTATATCGTCAGAGTGTT
>FIZU01003430.1:0-14466 GCA_900064475.1 Pseudococcus longispinus
AAAAGTGGCCCCAGGGGGGGGGGGGGGAGTTGCAGATAGGACTGAAATTCAAATTTTTCCGACGTTATCAAGCGAAGAATTTAAATAAAATATGTTCTGTGACCTCTTGAGTCTGTCTCTGATTTTATTTCGCCAAAAACCCGAAAAAAGTATCCAAGGGAGAGGAGGGAGAATCTACTCAAAATTTTGGAAAATTTTAATGTTTAAATTAAATATTAAAATGTAGGTATATTTTTTCCAACTCTGGAATCCATTTCTGAGCTAATTTCGAGTCAAAACGCCGAAGAAGTCTCTGCAAGGTCAGTAGAGGTGCAAGATCAAAAATAAAAAATTTTCGACGTTATCGAGCAAAATATCAAAAATCTGCTTTTTCATCTTCTGAGCCTGTTTTTGAAGCCATAGAAGGCAAACAAAACAAAAGAGGGGTCCAAAGGGGTGAAATTGAACTTAAAATAATGATGAAATTACTCCAAAGTCCAGACAGGGATTCTAGATGTAAAAAAACTTGCATTTTGATGACTAATTGCAAATTTGCCAAAATTTTAAGTGAAGTTTAATTCTGACATTTCGGCGAGGTCCAGCATAATTTTCTGTAACTTCATCCAAGTTCTTGTAAAACCACCA
Source organism: Pseudococcus longispinus (assembly GCA_900064475.1). Lineage (NCBI taxonomy): Eukaryota > Metazoa > Arthropoda > Insecta > Hemiptera > Pseudococcidae > Pseudococcus > Pseudococcus longispinus. Next base: position 625 of record FIZU01003430.1, read on the forward strand.
ATGACACTGCCCATGACTTTTTGTTAAAATGTCAGATATTAAAGTAGTAAAAATTTGAGAAAAAATACCTAAAATTTTAAAATATTTATGACTCATCTCAATAAAATCACTATTTTTCAAATGATCTACAAGTATTTTTATAAATTTTTCGAAATTTTGAGCAATTCTGGAACATTGATGTTTCAAGCGTTCAAAATAATTTGAACAATTCAATGAAATTATTGAAGGATTTAAAAAAAAATATTAAAATAAGTAGAACAAAAATTCAAAGAAAATCCTTGTACTATCATAATTATGGAAAAATTGTGATGGTCTATAATTTTTTGCCAAAATATCCAAAAAGCAGTCAATAATGAAAAAAAATGATCAGAAAAAAATTAAAGGATAATTATAGAATAAAACATCAATCCACCTCTACCCCTTTCTCATAATCATTAGATTGACTATTCATTACGAGTCTAGAATTTGAATCAAATCTCTTTTTGGCAAATATGCTTCAATAGAGATAGATTTGTATATTCATTAATTTTCTAAACCACGCCATCGCCAGAGTCTCTTTTCTCGCCCTCTAACATAAATACATAATTACAGAACGTACATGTACGATCCATACGTCGTACATTGTACAATCCATATAATAAAACTCTTCCATTCCATTAGCAAAGAATTTCACTCGTCGATCGTTTTGGCATACCTTTTTATCAAAAGTATACCTGTATACCTATGAAAATATGGGTCAATATTAATTGCCATAATTAACAGTCATTATCCTTCGATATCATTCTGTTATCTACTGAACGTCAGCGATAATAAGAAATTAACGCGCGAACCAGCCGCAGCTCCGATCCAATCGAGGGAACATTATGACATAATTTTTCCCCCACCCTTAAAATTCAAGTATAAAAAAAAATCCGGCCAAAAATTGAATCATAACGGCTTTTTGGTTCTTGGCTCTGGCAAATATGCTCTAGATTTGAAATCGATGCTCGACTACGATCTGACCTCATCGAAGAAATCCAATAATTACCGCCTTTCTCGCGCGAGTCAACGTACTGGTACCTTTTTTCTTCTTAGTTCAGCCAAGATATCAGCTCGACGTGCCGGTTATTTAAATTTTTTTTCTTTTTCTATTCATGATTTATTAATAGTCGGCAGAGCAAGATTGATGTGTAGGGTGTTGCTCCGGTGAGCTCTTCGGATACCTATATCTATAACCTTATACCAATGGAGGAATTTTTATTCCATCTGAACTAATTAAGTAGCAAGGTTAATCGTCGAGATTACTTTGAAGATGGGCGCTATTCTCATTCTGGTTTTATGATCATTTTTCATTTAATCGCTTCGCATTCTTTTGAGCATGTAATCGAACGAATTAATATATTTAGGAAGTCGAAATTATTGCCAGATTTTTTACAAGGGGTTTTCTCTCTTTTTATAGTCGAACGTTCGTCAGCATTTTATTAAAGGTTGGTGTATTTTTGTTGTTATCAGATCAATGGAAAAATGGTCGAGATTTCTTCGGTGAGCAGAGTCGTATTTGTGAGAGAGAAGGGACGAGTCTGAACTATTCCTTGACGAGTTCCAATATTGAAAAAGTCATAATATATAGCATTTGAAGATTTTATCGTGGATACCTCATGGCTGAGGGCCAGAAAAGAAAAGTATTGCTTCACAAAACTTTATTACATTGGATGACTTTTCTGACTTAAAAAATTTAAGGGATTCTCAAACTTCGCCCTTAAATCTAAACTTCGAACTCAAACCTTAGCCAAAATGTACAAAGCTTTCTAAAAAAATCATGAAAAAATAATTTTGAAATTCAATCGTGCTAATATTTTGCTACAGAAGTTTCCTAAATTTTTTATAACATTTGAAATTCAAAATCTCTGCATTTTTCAAAATTCTCCAAAGGTTTTTGAATTTTGTAAATTAAAAAATATATATATAATTAATAATGTTGGAATTTATGGATCAACTGGTCATGTTCTCAAGACAAAAACAAGGAAAAAAAGTACAAAAATCCAATATAATTGGTCATGATCTCGCCTCAAAACGACTGAAAATAGAAAGAGAAGGAGGTAAAAAAAAGGTGGGCATTGTACTCTCCCAAATTCTTGATAAACCACAATGGAATTTTTTCACGCTATCGAAATAAAAATCTAGATTTTTTTCTAAATTGCACCCACCCAAAATACAAAATAATTACTTAGGTCCCCTGAAGAGCAACCAAGGTATGAAAGATATCGATAAAATCTTCAAATATCCTATACCAATGTACAAGGTTATAATACTTCTGTATCTGCCTATACATATACAATATCCTTAGGAAAAAATTATGTATTGAAAATATGTTTCAAGTACCTAACTAGCTATATCTATAATGGCAACGAGACTTATGCTAATCTTGAACCATATCATTATAATAGCAAACTATTTTTTTTTCAAACAGCCCACATGCAAAAAAAATTGATAAAAAATCATTGGGAGGTAGTATTATCATTATAACGATATTCATTTGAGAAATATGATAATTATAATGATAGCTCTTTTTTTCCAGACACAAAGGTCATTCTATATGTCTGTAAATTATTCTCCAGTTCTTGGTTAAATTAAGTATAGAGGTGTGACGTCATCGTCACAGGAAATTTTTGCGAGATGTCATTTGGTTATCGGTTGTCCTCAACGGAGGTTGCGAATTAATGAATAATGAATTTTTCGTATGTCATTTAGGCGAGAGAAAGACTGTTTAAGGTTTGGTTCGTCTGATTTGATGGTTCTTCCTCTTTTTCGAGTGCATTTTTTCGTTGGGTTTAAATCAGGCGTGCAACGTGGACACTTTGGAAGATTTAATTTCATTGAAATACTACTTGAAAATATTTCAGGGTGTCTACTAAATCGACAAAATGAAAATTCGTACTTTTTCGTTTTTTTTTGTGCTATTTTAAAATTATTCTGTGGGTATTGCCAATGTCCCTCAATTATATATGATTTTCAGAATTTTTTACAAAAGGAGAAGAACAATGAACAAATCCAAAAAACGTTAAAAATAAAATTGGTCAATAGATAATCAAGAGATATACAGCATACCTAAAAATCAGTCTCTTACAGAGATCAGAAGGAGAAGAAAGCTTTCTTTAAAAACCTTTGAATGATCCCCTCAACCTACTCAAATTTGCTTCGGAGGTCGTTTTTGACATGTAGATTTGTATGTGCCCTAGAAGTGCTTTTTGGGGGTTCCAACCTTTCAGCCTTCATTCGCCCCAAAAAACTACATTTCACCTAGGATGCTGTTTTCAGGCTCCAGGGACGAGCCAAAGAGGTTTCTAGGAAGAGGGCAGAATCACTGAAAATACCAATTATGTAAGCTATTGAAAATTTTCAACTTCGAACATATCAACAGTGTGACCAGCTTTCAATTTCTGTAAAAAATTGATTTTAACTATGAAAAGTTACGAAATTTTAGTTTTTTTTTTATAAATCCAAAGTTGATAACACTGCAATAAAAACTTTTCAGTTTTTGCAATCGAAATAATTTTTTGGATCAATAGGAGTCCTTTAGGTCCGATTTTGGTACAAAGATAATTTTTTAGACTTTGAAAATTCATCTTTGAGCCTAAAAAATTTAGAAATCCTGACTTTTTAGCATAGGATATGCTTTATCAATGAGTAAAACCGCGAAAAACGACCGACAGGATTTCGACCGATTGACTTTTTCGGCATGTAAATTCCATCACCCTACCCTGACTTTTAGACATTTTGTCAAACTTTTTTGGACATGGAAAATTTTCCAGATTTCCGCAGGCTTTTTGGACTTGAAAAATTCCATAATTCATTACATCTTTATGATATTTTATGAGTTGACTTTTTTTGTAAATTCCATTATATCTGACTTTTAGATGTTTTGTCAGAGTTCTGTGGAATTGGAAAATTCTAAAATAACACTGACTTTAATGCAGACCTTTAGACATCTTTTTAGACTTTTTTAGACTTCATTGAACTTGGAAACAGTTTCAGATTTCAAATGAGTTTTGGGATTTGGAAAATTTTCAAGATAATGCTGACTTTTACACATTTTGTCAGACAATCAGTTTAGATTTTTTGGACTTTTTGAATTTGTAAATTCCACCACACTGACTTTTAGACAATTAGTCAGAGTTGTTTGGACTTTGAAAATTTTTCGGATTTCCATAGGCTTTTTGAACTTGAAAAATTTTCGAGATAATACTGACTTTTGGAAAATTTCAGAGATATTGCTGACTTTTAGACATTTTGTTAGGCGAATAATTTAGTTCTGTCAGGCATTTTTGGACTGAGAAAAGTTTTTAGATTTCCAAAAATGGCAGGGACTTTTTGATTAACTTTTGAAAACTTTTGAATTAAAAAAAAAGGACATATCCATGTACCAATATGTCCGCTTGAAGAGTGGATCGATCGGTCTCTTTCTTTGGGGCGGGGGGGGGGGAATAAAATGCTACTAATGCATTTATTACATTTATTAATCGTCATTACTTTATCTTCATGACAGATTATCGAACAATGAATGATCATAATAGTAATAATAATAATAATAATAAACGGAGCAAACGAATTTAGAATTTAAGATATTTAGAAGCCAAATAAAACTATGCAACCCAATATTTTCATTTCGTGCTTCGCGACCGGGGGGTTGGACTACGAGATCCATCTGCCCAGAAAAATGTGTTATTGGATCATATTAAAAACGTATGGTACCTTCGAATTGGTGATATTTGTTACATTTTGAATGAATGAACCTATAGTACACAAGACTTTTTTTTATCATATTGACAGAGAAGGGAGTAAGCGGAGACAGGTGTTTCTATTTTGAGCTGTAATAAACTGGAGTAAAATTCTTTCCTCAGTCTACTAAGAGCTGGACACTCGAGAACATGATATGATTAATGTCACATGTAGAAACAGGGATCGCATGAAGGGGACAGTTAGGATTATCAATCACTTTGATTCTATGCAAATGAGCAGGAAGAGATGAGTGACCATTTCGTATTCGCATTATGGAGGTGGATACATAACGAATCATAAAATATGACTTACTTTTACTCATATTTCATTATCGTCACTCTCTTTTTCTTTATGATGAAAAATTCAAACTCACCTAGAACAAAAAAACAAAATAAAGTATTGATTAGTCTCTTTTTAAGAAATTTTCAAACAAATAAAAAAGCTAACAAAGTTTATAGGTGTTCGTCAAATATTAAAAAATAAAATTCTGACCGTAAAATGCCCAAAATTTCGCAAAACTGGGTCGTGAAAATACTTTTCACATCTCAAGCTATTTCAAAAACAGAAAGCAACGATGAAAACTTCGTAAAAATGAGCCGAAATGAGTAACTCTTTTAAATCTCTGAAAAAACAAGTTAAAACTTCTGCTATTCAATTCTAGTCAACTCTTCTGAAAATTCGAGTGAATTCTTCAATCAACTCATTCAATTCTTTCGCAAATTGACCTATGTCAGATCCCAGATCACACCAATAAATATCAAAAACTTTGCATAAATCGCAATTTTAGAGACACTTTTCATCGAAAATCTGCTCGCAATTACATAAACCACTCATAGCTCTCGAATTCTTGACAAATCGACTCACATCCAACAACTGGCACTCTTATGCAATCCACAAGACCGATTAACAAAGCACCTGTCCTGCACAGTGTACACCCATAACCACATACCTCGCTATATAAGCACTTGGGCACCCCTCGCACGATATTTTCGCGACCTCGCCAACATTTTCGTGATGACTGATAAAGAAATTTATAGGCCTTTTTAAAAATTCACAAGATGGCAATCTCACAATACACAGACTTCACAGCGTGACTTTATTGAGCAATGATCGCAGGTACATACAATATACTCGTACTTGCGTACGACGACGACGACGTGCAAGACAAATCCCACATCATAAATTGAATTTTTCTTTTGCCTTCTCAAAACGCCCATTAATATTCAAAGAATTATTCTTCTTCCTAATACGTTACGTAATTTCGAATTAATAGATTAAGTATGCGATACGCGAGGAGCTAGACGACGCGAGACGGTGCATTATTTTTATACATTTCAGTATCTGATAAGAATAAAGAACACGATTATAATCTGACATGTTATTTGTGTATATAACTTTTGCACGTGAAGTTTCATGAATGATAATAAGTAAGACATTGTAGGTACGAGTCGAATATGAAGACTGAATTCCTGCTTCGTATAATCCAACAAACCCCTTATATCATACCATAACGCATAATACCTCCGTAATAACAACCTATCGGTGAATAAACTCGTTCTAGCGTAAATGACAAAAGTATAGAGAAAAATTCCGAACAGCATCGATCATCGGCCTTATACCAAAGTGCCAAAGTAGTCCACAAAACTACGTCGGTATTAACGGTAAAGGTGCTAATTATAATTTACCGTATAATGTTAATGTTGACGAAAAAGAACAGCAGCAGAAAAAAAAAATACCACGAAGAACATCAAACGCGATAGATCACGGCAATTAATAGAACCAGGGAACAAAACGACGATCTACCAATTCGTAATATTAAACCGAGAAGCAATTATGTTGTAAAAACAAACAAGCCATCTGAAATAGAGGCAAATCCTCTATACACGACACCAAGAAGGCAAACAGACAAACAACATTGCAAACGTGTACAATTACAAATCAGCACCTGAATCGATACGATAGTTTGGGCCTCAGTTCTTGGTTCAATAAGGTCAAAAATCTATAGCGACGTTTTATCGTAGAGGTATACTTCTTCTTCCTGCATCAATTATACAATACGATGACGAGGAATTGTCTTCGTGCCATTATTTTAAAATACCCGAGTTGCTGGTCGTTGTCGTCGTAGAAGCTTCTTTCCAATAATATGCTTAATTATCGTCATTGTTCATCAGCCAAACCATTATAAATTTTAAAAAGGTATTTTTAATGATTTTCAAACCTAGGTATATACCCAATAAATGAAACAATGCTGGTTGAGATTGCGTAATTGTTAAACACAATAATTGCGCAGACCGGATAGACAAACGACGTTTACTTCATTTCTTCGTCATTAAGTACACATTTCGTTTATTCGTCACCTTGTAATACACTGTGTGTACAGACTATACAGAGGAAACAAGGTACCTACTATTGGAATAGTGATTTTTTTTCCTGCTAAAAATACACGAAAAATTATCGACTGACGAGTGAACAATACGATGCGTTGGACTATTTTTTCATACTCCAACGACGCGACGCGAAGGTAACTTGGCTTGTTTATCCAAGTTATTAAATAACAATAATTCAACTAGGTACTTTGACGATGAATCATTCACCTCAAACGAAAAGCTGAGAATAAAGACCGCAGAAGCGCAGACCTGAAACTATTTATTTATTATTCGCTTCGTCCTCCTTCTAAAATGTAATTAATTTACTTAGGGACAAGAATAGGAGTAAATTGATTTTGTATAAAGCATTTTGTAGACTCCCATCTCTTCCCATTCTTTGGCAAGAAGAAACTTTTCCGTCGAACATGGGTGATTTCAAGATATTGTGTTCAAATTTCCAATTTCTCAGTAGAGACGTAATTGAGTCCAAAACCTGGAAGGGGGGGGGGGTCGCTGACTGAAATTATCGAAAAATGCAAAATTGTAATTTTACATTTCATTGATCTAAAAAGGGACAAAAAATGTGAATTTTGCAGGATTAGAATCCAGAATTTCTTTTTTAAGTCTATTTAAACAAAATTCACTTTTTATTGAAAATGATTTTTGTTTCATCTGAATTTCAAATTTTGAGTGCCATGTTTAATTAACGGTTTGGCCTACATTTGAACCAATACTCACGTTACATGTTTCGGAACTTTCAATAATCAACGTTTTATCTGATTCAATTTCAAGATGAACATTTTTACAGTCTATTGGAGAAATTTGATTTAAAAAAAATCGTTAAAATGTCAGAAATTTTTGGGGGAAAAATCGTCGGACTTACCCATAATATTCAGTTGCTTGGACGACTATAGACAAGAGATAATAGAAATCTTCAAATGTCTAAATGACTGAAGATTTTGTTGAAGAAATCTTCAATCAACTTTCTAGTGACTGGCCACTTTTTGTTGACACCAATTTTTAGAAGAGCAATTACCAATTTCTTGGACAATCCAAGCAAAATTGAACGATTTTTTTCTCAAAAAGTTGAGCTGACACCATATCAATTTTTCTAATCGATTTTTAAAAGGTCTTGTCAAAAGAGAAGGTAAAAAAATAAAATTGGAAAAAAATTTCAAAAATTATCATTTTAGACAAAAATTTGAGTTTTTACTTTTTACATTTCCAACCTATTTTTTTTTGCAGGGATGAAAAACTGAAAAGCAAAACTGAAACTGAAACCGATCAACTGAAAAAATTTTTCGAGACTGAAACTAAAACTAAAACTGAAAAATCCAAAACTGAAACTGAAAAGTGAGACTGAAACTGAAGAGTCAAAAACTGAAAATTGAAACTGAAAAAATGATTGGTTTCAGTTTCAGTTTTTTTATTATTATCCTAAATAGCAATTTTTGTTTCGTTTCAACGTCACATTCGGTCAGGGATGGAGAAGTATAAAAGCGAAATAAAACTGAAATTGATAAAACTGGAAACCGAGGTGATTTTTCGAGACTGAAACTGAACCCCCCTCCCCCCAAACTCAAAGGTGAAAGTGATCCCTGAAATTTTGGAAATATTACACAATTTAGAAAATTTTACAAAACTGATAAGAAAATTTCCCTCCAGTGTAAGAGAAAATTTACACTTGGATTTTCTAACCGATTTTTTGAATAATTTGCGAATTTCCCAGTATATGACACTTTTTCCGAAAACTAACCAATCTTCCGAAAAGTTATCCAATTTTTCAGAAATTTTTCGTTGAACACTTCGGGAAAAACAGCACTTTAAAATAAACTCGCAATATCTCAATTCTCAATTAAACATTTTGAAAGTAAAATAATAAAATTCCAAAAATTTTCGAAAGAACAAATTTTTCAAGTTGAAAAATGAATTTTTGGCAGGGGTTTAAAAAATATGGAATTTTGAAATTAATGCGTTCATTTTTTCTACTGGCAGAATATATTTTTTTCAACATTTTCCATTATTTTCTTCACTTTTTTCAACCAAACTTCCAAAATGAATTTTTGTTTTCCTAAATTAATGCATTTTTCGAAGTTTGTCAACATTAATTTTTGTACTTTTTCAAGTATTGGTTAACACGTTTCATTTGAAAAAAGGAATTTTTGACAGGAGTTCGAAAAATCTAAATTTTTCTAAGTAAATGCATTTTCCAAAATTTGTTGGCATCAATTTTTTTAATCATTTTTTTAAACCCCTACAAAAATTTCAAACTCCTGACAAAAATTGAATTTTTAAACAAAAAATTTTTCTGTTCTTCAATGTTTTGACAAATTTTCAAAAATTGACATATACTTTTAGAGCGATTGAGAATCTTTTCTCTGTAGTGCGACCGAAGCGGCCGGGGGAGGGGGGTGGTATTTTTACTTGAATAGAGGCAAAATTGCATTTTCAGTTGAATAAATTAGATTCGAGTTGGAAAATTTGCAGACGTAGAAAGTGTTGCATTTTGAGAAAAAATTGGAAATGTTCCATTTCTGTAAGAAATTTTCAATTTTTAGCCTCGTCCCTCAATAATTCCAATTTTGCTTCTTTTTTGAACAGAAGAAAAAATTAGCATAGAATTCAAAAGTTGACAGTTAATTATTGAAGATTTCTATTTCGAGGTGGAAAAATGAAAAAAAGTTGCATTTTGAATCGTAAAAATAAAAATAAAAATAAAATCGAATAAATTAGACTATAGAGTTGGAAAATTTGCAGAAATGATGATCAGGAAATCTTGAATTTTGATAAAATTTTTTTTGAAAAATTCCATCTCTGCAAACAATTTTAATTTTTCTGCCTCGTCCTCAATAATTACAACTTTGGTTTTTTTTTCAAACAGAAGACCAAATTGGAATATAATTAAAAAATTTTCAAATTTTTGGGGAAAATTTATATTTTAAGTTGAGAAAATGAAAAAAATTGCATTTTAAATCAAAAAAAAATCCATCACAGTGAAAAATTGTCTATTTTAACTCCCCCTGTCTCGTCATTAAGACTATTTTCGAATCTTCCTGCCTCCTAAAAAAAAGTCCCCCTCCCCTCCCCCCATTAAAAACTCTTCTTCGATCAAAATGATGAGACATTATGAAAGTTTTGACCAAATATTGCGTTATTTTTAGACTTAGTTGACATTTTGAATCAGTTTGCTTGTTTGTATGTTTACGAAATTGTGTATGTATAGAAATAAAATCTCAAGGACGTCCTTCTTCAATAAGAACGTACATGATAAAAGTTAAAGGAAGCAGCTCGACCCTCTCGTTTTCAGAAGGTTCCCAAAGCATGACAATTTTGAATATAAATTCACATATTTTAGGTCATAGGTAGTCTGTCAATTGATAAAAATATACTAAAATTGGCAAAATTGCAACATTAATACTTCGGTAGAATCGATAAATCATCTAAAAAACTCACTGCCAAATATTTACAAGGGAATATCAACATTTCGATTTTTGGCCAATTTTCAAACGTAGGTAATCCATCTTTGAAACTTCTCCCAAAATACAAAAATCGATACGATCTCTAGAAAGAAATTAAAATTCACTTTTATCTGTAATTTTTGGCATCCTTTATCTGATAATTTGAAATTCTGCCAAAATCACCAAGCATTTTTTGAGGAGCTGGTGGTCACTGCAAAAGTAAATTTCTTCGAATCATAAAAAAAGTGATTTCATACACTTGATGTCACTTGCCACTTCAAACATTTCAAAATACAAAATCGTACAAGATAAATTTTCCACTGCTTAAAACCAACGTCGAAAATACTTATAACGTGCTTGTCTTTCACGCGAAAATTTCCAAACAAATAACCACCTAGGACACGTTTCAATTACCATCGATTTATTTTTAAAATTTTTCAAGTTCGACCTTGATTTCGAAATCACCTAGAAATTCGACGAGATGTGAAAATGAAAAAAATTAACATTATTACGCAACACCGTAAACACAACAAACATAACCTAACTAGCCACTTAACATCGAAGTCCTCGAATCGATCATGACCATACAATTTATGATACCGATACGAATAATCTTTAGTTGTAAATACTCGAAGGAAAAAAAAAAACTGCATTTAGTAAACCAAACCACTCGCCGAAGTTACCACCAGCTGGGGAATAAAAAATCCCAAAAGAAAGTGAATGTATAATATACGAGGAAGGTAGTATAGAGTAAGTAAACAGTATACGAGGAGAAAAAAAAAACTTCATTAACAAATAATATAAAACTGATCGCAGCAAATAGATGTGTCAAGGTTACAAATCCAATAGGTAGAGATACACAGACACGTATGCTTCAATTTACCACAATTCGCCCGCAGAGATTAAAATCTTCCTCATCGATAAATTCGAACGTCGCTAGGCGTCCATGTCGATCGCACACAATCGAGTAAAAATAGCTGGCAAAATGTTTAATGATGAGATAACGCGTTAATAATGTAACAAGCCGAGCCATCGTGAGAATTATGGTTTGGCGAACGAAATCACACAGTGTAAAGCAGTTTTCTATCTAACGCTAATTGGCTGCCGAGCTGCAGAATCGCATAAAGAAGCACATCGCATCTCGGTACCCGCAGCTAGGGCAACTTACACAAGCAATGATACAATCTCATCGCAGGCTTACAAGCTACTTGCATCACAACCTACGTTATTCCTCTCGATGGCCAACTCTGGGTGACAATTAACATAACGAGGGATTGCTAATAAATTACAATTTTATCGCCTCCTTTGGTAACAAATTCGCTACCGGGTTGATTTTTTCATCCGGCGAGATTTTCCAAGCACGTCGATATGACCACCCGTGAATTTTTCCACATTGTCGCATCTCGAATCCGATCCAACGGTACAGACGTGGCCGTGTCAAGCTCCGAGATCATATCTGGACCGCTACGAGAGCCGGCCGAGTGGCCTGTTTAAATATTCGTTATTAAGAATATGATGATAAAAAAATCTATAATCTTTTCAACACAAATCAACTCTTGGAACATGTCGTCAAATTTCCGCATTGGAACCGGGCCGGACTGGGAGCAGTACGCGTACACGCATCGAATTCCGCGGCCATTATTCGCACATCGATCGGCGACACGTAAACCAAGATGGCAGATTTTTCACGGCTCATTTTTTCCACGCAATGTAGTCGAATACCGTTAAAAAAGTGACATTTGACGGTTGAACAACCGTATCTGTTCCGATGTGGCCGTGGTAGTGAAAAAATACCTAGGTCGTTTTGCATATATCGTCTTACGCGTGTGATAACTCGAAAAATTACTCGTACGTTGCACGCACGTTTTCAATATTGTGGAAAAATAAAATAAATGGCTGGTATATAAAACGCGGTAGTCGAATAAGCTTTTATTAACCTTAACCGAAGATCGGTGTAAATGAATTACACATCTTCGATTACCAGCCTACCTATTTCATCTTCTCGCCATTAAATAACCACCATCGAACATAAATTTCTCTTCGGCGATTAAAATTATTACGACGTAATCACTTATACTTTGGTATTTTTTTCAATATCGGGTGATTTATTAATATTCGAAGGTATATTTTTTCCAAGTGTTGTTAATCGCTCGCCGGTGAAACGCTAAAGCTTCGAGCTGTTGGTAAAAGTTACGACGATCGATGATCGTTTTCTAAAATTGAAATCATCGGTACGTCGTTCGACTTGTAAATAATTATTTACCTCCATACATGTTCATATCTTCTGCGAACAACAAATTCATCGCTAATGTAATGAAGAGATCTATCAACGTAGCAGAAACCGTACCGATAGCTTTACAAATCTAGTCGTTAGAAGATTTACAGATTTGCTAACCATTAATCACCTTCACCTGGTAATTTGCTAAAACAAAAAGGGGGAAAAATTGAAAATTCGACTTCACATCCTGGTTAAATGATTGATGATGTTTCGACGAGAAACTAATACCGGCGAGAATATTCGTATATATGTAAACTATCGATCGGCATCGATCTCTAGAATTTCTCTATTCTCTTGTTGTGTAGCTCCGTTGAATAGAATTCTGTAATTGAATGCGTTATCACGTGAATGTGTGCATGAAATGCCCCTTCGTATCACACGTTGCATACAATCGCATGTTCCAATTCTACCTCAGCGTCAGGTGATAAGCTGGCGACAAATATCGCTGCATGAACAACAATGATAATAATAAACGTGATAGTGCAAAATATTCAACGAGCTGGGCCACTTGTTGCATTCCATAAGCAACCAGCTTTCTATATCTGCTTGGTATTGGCAAATGTAAACAGCATGCCTGGATTCCGATTGGTTTCATATGGTTGGGATTCTTCTTAGTTTTATACAATTCAGTGTATCCATCGGTGTCAGCATCGGTTCGCGTTGCAGTGGTGTTTTCATCGGGCCCTAATGCCCACTTTTACGCTAAGTGTATATTTGAGACTATGGCGTAGCAAAAGTTGGCCGCATTTCCTATGCCATAAAGATGGCATAGTAAAAAGCTCGAAAAAATTTCAAAAGACCTCCGACCAGAATAGAATTGAACTCAAGACCTAGCACAATGAAATCTAAAGCTCTACCACCAAGACCACCGCAGAAGATTACATGTTGACATTTTAAGGCGGCGCTTTACCTTTGGGCAGAGCTGGTGCGAGTCTCTGAAAATTCAGACTCGGAGTCGAAATGCGCGAGTCTTCGAAAATTA
>FIZU01003438.1:0-13686 GCA_900064475.1 Pseudococcus longispinus
AAAAAATGGACACTTTTTTAGGATTGACCCCAGCCATTAGACATATCCATGTCAAAACAATTTAAAGATTTCAATTCGTCATTTAATCAGAATTGACAAAATAGAAATTGTGTTTTCAAAGTATTAAAAAGTAAAAATTTAGATCCACGAATGTCTCTTGTGTAAAATTAACAAAATTGAATACCTCCACCCCAAAAAAAATTCACAAAATCAGACGGCCAATATTTTTTTCTCGTGAACTGGTTGAATGCCTTTATATAGGCATAAAAAAGAGAATGGGAAAAGAAAAGCATACGTTTATCCAAATCTCCAGGCCATGAAAATTGTTCCAAAAGTCATTAGGAAAATTGTGGAATTATGTTCAAACAAAACAATCAATTTCCGTTTCATTCGAAGGTGAAAATAATTTTCTACGACAATTTTTTTCCTAGGCAGCAAATTCTTGGTATTTTAGCTGACAAATTCGATGATTTTTAAGCTGACATCTTTGCGGTCTATTCCACCACCATTTCCAAATCGATACGTCTCCGCGTTCGAATAAAACTACGGAAACGTATAGCGATATGAGAAAACAACGAAAAAATAAAATTAATGCGTCGACAGAAGGGTAAAAGATCATATTAATATTCTCTAATTGAGTCAGACTTGGGAGTACTCCATCAACCATCATATTCCATTTATACCAAATCGACCATCGTATTCGATATTAAAACACCAAAATCGCATCGCGATTATCTCAGCCATATAAATTAATAATATACGGTTTTCCTAATGTTTATTCATCGGCATAACCTTCTGCTTTACCAGACTACACACAGACGGTTGTTTCTTTCGCCGAAAACCGCAAAACGTTAACACGATAAATATGGTCGAATAATCGAGGTGAATTTATCTCAAATTTGGATGCCTGAAAGCAATCGTCGTTAGGAGGGTAAATTTCGGGTAATCTGTTTGTAAAATGATAAATTTTCACTACTCAAATAAGCGCAGTCGAACCGAACTGTTTTTCAAATTTTTTTTAATATAATCGGATTCGAGATTCGAAAAACATCGATAAATTTTCGCCACATGTTTCGTTATAAAAGTATCATTCGAACCCTTATATTTACTTTTCGTGCCTATATTTGAGATAAAATTTATAAAATTGTAAAAAAATGATCCATCGGTTGTACATACCCTCCACGTTCATCTCGTAACTTCGTTCCACTCTCATTTGGCGTTTTGCCATTAGACACGTAGAAATACGCAGCTGTAATTAAAAAATAATTAACGGTAAACTCGTATAATTCACGTAGCCGAATGTTAATCGCAATCCTTTCTATCTAACCTGGTCCTTCGCCGTCATAATTTAAATTACGAACATGCAGCGTTCGGCTGTCAACCACGTATACGTCGCCAGTCACTCCATGATGGTAGGATTTCAAAGGTCCCAGGAATTTACCGAAATAATCCGATGCTGATTCAATACCTGCGAAAAAAAAGAAAGAAATGCACATTTTTAACCACACTTACGAACGCAAATACCAGCACAATAAAGTCATTAGGTAAACACAAGATGAATGATATACGTTCTTCTTCGCTTAATGACATAATTTCTTAATTATTTAAGAAAGGAAAAAAAAACCTACGTTAATGCGAACAAGATTAGGATAGTCTGACTATTAAACCAGGAATTGTATACCATATGATATAATAATTTACTTTATTTTCTTTACTCTCTTTCGTCGCATTTACAAACAACTACCTACTTATAATTAATCTCGTCTTCATGTCTGTCTGGCTCTCTTATCTTAAATAGAAGAGAAATTTATCTAATATCTATGGAAAAATTAATGACCGAGCGACATTTAATTTCATTTTCCCCCCATTCGTAACACAATCCGTCACTTGCTTTTTTACTTACCTAGGTATACCCTGCAGACATCTCGTTACGTATTACAAGTGGATAATTTTACTTTTTTACGTCAAACTTGTTTCTTTCTACCGGAGATTGTACAATCTTGAATTCGTCTAGATGAATATGATTCATTTGGGATGAATATGTAATTTCTCACCGAAGTATTTCCGCTAAATTTGAGGGGAAAAAATGGCAAGTGGGTTAAATTTTATCTCATATCCTCAATGTTTCGAAGATCAAAGGAAAGAAACACGGATAGAATTTATTGAACTGGAACAGGACAAAAATTTGAAATATTTCCTGATTTTAAATTCAAATTTCAAGAATTTCCAAATAGTTGAATCATCTGTGAACTTAGTTCTTGAAATTTTAGCTCAAATTATTTGCTCAATCATCAAATAAATCTTTCCTGAATCAACGAATCATTTCGTGAAAACATTCAACGGACTGAAAATAAATTCTGTCTGCGAGAATTCTGATTTGAACTTTTCTCGAAATTTTTCAAATCCATAAAGTTGAAATTTTCCAAATCCAAAACGTTATTTGAATTCTGAACAAATTTTCTAAATCCAAAAAAGTCTGACAAAATATCTAAAAATCAGCGTAACGGATTTTCGTGAGTGAATTTCGTAGAAAAATTTTCAAAGTCCAATTCCAAGTACAAAAAGTCAGTAGAAATCGGAAAATTTTTCCAAGTTCAAAAAAACCTCATCAAATGTCTAAAAGTCAGCGTTGAACAAAGAGCTGTCTGACAAAATTCTGCTTTGAACTCTCTTGAAATTTCTCAAGTCCATAAAGTTGAAATTTTCCAAGTCCAAAAAAGTCTGACAAATCTTTATTAATGAGTATCGTGACAGGTGAAAAGACATAATGTGACTAATATCGGAATTATCACATGAAAATCGACGTTAAAATACAAAAATCTTGTGATAAGTCATCTGATGACTAATGACAAGTGACAATGCGATCAAATGATAAAGGATAACAAAGTCGCAAGGATCAAGTGATAAGCAATGAGAAAACAAATGACAGAGATAAACTGACAAGTGATGACAAACCACGAGGGCGAGGATCAAGTGAGAAATCACAACAAATCAAGTTAAACGTAATGGAGGATCGTGTGACAGGTGATGACTGGTAGAGTGATACATGAAAACTGACCGTATGACTAATGACAAGTGAAAAGGATTTTAGAACGATTGATGACAAGAGTTACGTGACAAGAATCATATTCAATTCAGGGCTTCTGCCGAAAAAGGTGTTCAAATTACTAATAAAATTTTGTCAATAATTAAACATTTCTTTTCAATTATTTTTTAGTCGAATTTTTAATTAAAAATTTGTTCGCCAGTTCAGTTCTTTCTTTTTGTTTTAGTTCGCAATATAAAACAGAGAATGAATTTTTAAGAAATGTGATTTTCAGTCTTCTTAAAAATTAAAAATTGAATTTTCAGGTTTTTTTTGTATTTTTGTCACAAAAGTTCGCATTAATGTGCAAAAATCAACAATAAGCTGTACTTTTTT
This sequence comes from Pseudococcus longispinus, assembly GCA_900064475.1. NCBI lineage: Eukaryota > Metazoa > Arthropoda > Insecta > Hemiptera > Pseudococcidae > Pseudococcus > Pseudococcus longispinus. The sequence continues at coordinate 3,422 of FIZU01003438.1, forward strand.
CAATTTTTTAAAAAATTTGGCAGTTTTGAGGGAGAGAAATTGCCACAATTTTTTTTATGAATTTCAACTTTTTAAACCATTTGTGCTTAATCATTTTTTTATACCAAATTTTTAAACCAAATTGCCATCTGAAAAATGATTGCACATCTTAAAAATTGTTGCCTTTGAATTATTTCCATTCCAAAAATTTGCCATCAAATGACTGTCATTTTAAAATTTATTGCCATCAGATGATTGCAATCTTTAAAATTATTATCATCAAACACCTAATTGTCATTTTGAAAATTATTTCTATCTAATGATTACCACTTTAAAAATTATGGCCTTCAAATGACCACCATTTTAAAAATTATTACAATTTTGAAAATTTTTGCAATCAAATGATTGCCATTTCAAAATTTTTTTTCATCAAATAGTTGCCATTTTGAAAATTGTTTCCATAAAATGATTGCCATTTTAAAAATTATACCTAGCCATCAAATGATTATCACTCTAAAAACGATTGCCATCAATGCCATCAAATAATTGTCATTTTGAAAATTATTGCCATCAGATTTCCTACAATTTTAAAAATTATGACCATCAACGTATTGCCATTTTGAAAATTTCTGCAATAAAATCATTGGCATTTCAAAAATTATTATCATTTATTTTTTTTAAATTATTTTCATGAAACGATTGTCATTTTGAAAATTTTTGCCATTGCCACTTGAAAATTTTTTGCTATCAAATAAGTGACGTTTTGAAGATGATTAAACTCGTTCATATAAAACTAATCGATAATAATTAGGGCTCGGATGTCTCTGGGAACACATATCATTGACATAATTACAAAGATGATCTCGCGTAGAAAGTCGATGGTTTTAAAAACGAAAAAAAACCTTTAATTTAGAGATGCGAGTATCAACCTTTTTTTGGGTATCGATACGTATCGATACTTTTGATACTAAGTATATCAAAATTGAAAATTTTGCTTTTATACTGAAAAAATCGAGGAATTTGAAAAAAAAGATACATTATAAATATTCAACTTGAGTTGCTATTTTTTTTTTATTTTTAAACTACGAAAAGAATAAAATAAATTGAATTGTTTTTTGGCTTTCAATGTAGAATTGTTAGCTTATTTTGACTGATTTTGAGTTTGATACGGTATCGATACCATTTTTAGGTATCGATATATCAAAGTTTTCCAAGGTATCGATAGTATCGATACTTTTTGAAAAAAATTGACATCTCTACTTTGATTGCAGAAATTTCGAAAATCAAATTTTCTAGAAAAAAAAATCCCTCAAGGGAGAAAGAAAATTTCAAGCTCTACAATTTTGATCCTTAGGGTCCTTCAGTTTGGTCAGAAAATACATTTTAATTTATGGGAAATTTATTCCGCATATTAAGTCAATGGTTCTGAAAATGAAAAAAAAAAAAATACCATCAAAATTGATTTTCTAGGCCAAACAAAGGGTTCTACGAAAAAAATGCTAAGGATCAAAATTGTAGAGCTTGAGATTTTCTTTCAGTCTTTAACAATTAATTTTTTTGCTAGAAGGCTTAGTTTTCGAGATTTTTGCCTTCAAAATTTTTTTTGCCCCTTTTAAAACCACCGACCTCCAATGTGAACCTCCCTGTAGTACATTAACAGTCAAATAAAATCCAAAATCAAATCAAACCGAATTTACACCCACAAAACTTCAATTCACTAACCATCTCCAGCAACTTTCAAACCAATATCGCTGAATCTCCTCTCTACTTCATTCCAAACGCTACGCGGTAAGCCCCAAACTTGAACTATTTATTTATTTACCTCTCTTACCCCCTCGAATACCACTCCAGCCTAAAAATAGCTCTCGACTGATTCAGCAATTGATAAAAATCGATCTTCAATTAGCATAAGTATTCGCCTCTCGTTATATAGACTATTTTAAAACCAATATACAAATACGCTAGAAACCCGCCGATACGTAAGGTTCGTATACCCTAACGCTAAAAAAAAAATCACCGAAACCGGTTCCGTATGATAATAAAAATCGTACTAGTTTCCGAATAAATTACCAACCTGTACGTTGTTTTGCCTGTATTTATAAAAGGTAGCAGAAAATTTCATATTCACGATTTGTTATTATATACCTCGTATCGCTGGGCAGGTATTTAAAACCATCTCATAACTTTCTTTCTCGTTCAGCTTCCCTTATGTTATACACCGAGATACATATAGAAATCTAACTCACATATCACATAGATTCATATTCGTCCACAGGATCGTAATATCTATCTAAATACAGGCAACTATATTATTCCCACAAAATGGTAAACTTTTCGCCTCACTTCGGCTGCTGAGCGAAGCCGATTATTCACCGAGATTATAGTAAGGTAGGCAGTCTCGAATACGTCATTATGATTCCGTTACATCTTCATTTTAAATATTCTAAACGATTGCAACACGCTACAGCACCCATTGCCAGGCCTAAAAAGCCATCATCAGGCGCAGACGAGCTGAAAAAAACTCGTCGACATGAACATTCTCCATGTATACGACGCTAAATCACCATCTTGCCACTGCCACTGTTACACGCCGGGCATTGGGCATGGGCATCAGATTACCCAGTCGCGATATCATGTAACGGGCATATAGCCGACGGAATCCACGATACCGGCTAATTTCGTGTAGCGCAGTCATTAAAAAATACCGCATTTTGACGCGTTTAAAAAAGAATTATACAGTCGATTAGAGAAAGACGAAGATGAAGACGCGCGACCGCGAGATCCGAGGTGCAGCGTGCGCCCGGCAACGTGTTGTGCACCGTGCACCATCCATCCCTCGACCCCTCTTGCTCTCTCGCTCGCACCAATACAATATCCGGATCTGCCGAGATACGCGTAGCAACAAAATCAAAGATAAAATGTAATTTAAACGAGGAATGAAGTAGCAATCCGTCCGTACGTCCGTCCGTCCATTTTTTTTTCATTCTTTGCCCGCCAGCTTCAGCATCCAGATACCTACAACTTTCTAACAGGCTTCGGTCTCTCGTGTACACTTGCCCAAGTCACACCTTACCACAAAAACATGATCATCTCGGTCACAAGTAGGCCATCCAACGATGTTTAATTAATTACCGACCGATTAAAACGCGTCTCTTGAGCATACTCACATGCTTCATTGTTGGTCATCTCGACTTATCTGACAGGTTCGCCAAAAAAATCTCATCGAATTCTCTACCAAACGTATTTCGGAAACTTTCAAACGTCTAAATCTACTTATATCTGCACACTTTCGTACCAGGGTACACTCGAGCATATCAGCTGTGCGGCAAAATAGAGTGAAATCTGCGCATATCGATGGGAGATCTGTACGTACGAAGGCGAAATTCAACTATCGATATCTCATCTCGCAGTTCTCTCTCCATTTACGATCAATCAAAAAAAAAATCCTCGATTACAATGATACCTCTTCAGTCTTCATACATACCGACTACCTTACGTACGTATGTATTTTCAATAAAAACATAAGTGTTTTTATCCGGCCGCACTTCATAAAGTTCGAGGTCGTTTTTCAATACATTCCAGCCACTTATCTGTCAACCTACGAGTATAATGAATTAATATCGTCTATGCTCGTACGTAATAGCGCTTATATAAACTCGTTCCTAGGATGCGTTTTTCATCTAACGCGTATGTGTGCGAGCTTTTAAATTGAAAAAAATACACTACGAAATAACCCATACTGGGCGCCGAGCGAATGCTGCACGCCTAATGGATATATTCTCACTTCTCGACTCTCGTCACCCTATTGTCGTTTCTAATTCCATTGTTCATTCATTAACTCTACATAAGGTTTGTGTACATTGTCGCATCCACTTTCATAATATGTAAAGGCTACGTGTAGCATTCGTGTACTTAGTACCTCACCTATGTTATCAACGGCTACGAAAAGATCCCAAATGGGGTAATTTACGTAGTAGGTATTTTACATGGAAAATGTATTCTCCCTGCAGTTTTTTTTTTCGCCGATAATAATGAGCGTATGAAACATAATGAACGTATTAGGTACTTTAGTTCGAGGTGTCTAATGGATGACCTGCATTGTTGTAGCGAATGTAAAAAGAACATTGAAACAAACGACGATATTCATTATTTCGGTGATTTGAAAAAAGAACGTTAAAAAAGTTATATTCGTGGAAGCATATATCGTGATTTGGGAATGAATTTTTGGGAAAATCAACGAAAAAGTCACGACTTCGTGAATTTCAGGCAAAGACATGAAATATTTGTACTAATGATTTTGCAGGAGCTAAGTCATCTCATAGATCACCTTTTTGAAGACATCAAAAATTCATAATTTTGGCAAGAAATTCATAGATCCAATGAAGAGACAATACAAAGTCATGAGAAAGTCATAATTACGATAAAAAGGCATAATTAGACAACAAGTCACAATTAGGACAAAAAGCCTATTCGCACCGAAAGTCACTATTTCGACCAAAAGTCATAATTTGCACCAAAAATCACTGTTAGGACAAAAAGTCACTATTTCAAAAAATTCAATTTGCACCAGAAATCACTATTTTTATCAAAAGTCACTATTTGGACAAAAGTCACAATTTGGACAAATTTCAAAATTTGGATAAATGTTACCATTTGGAGAAATGCCACCATTGGGACAAATGTCACCATGTGGACAAAATGTCTGTGTGCATCAAAAATCATAATTTGGACAAAGAAATCACTAATTGTACATAAAGTTAATATTAGGACAAAAGTCAATAATTGAATGAAATTCACTATTTCAAAAACTACTATTTGCACCAGAAGTGTCACCATTCAGACAAATGTCACCATTCGGACAAATGTCAGCAGGCGGACAAAATGTCTGTGTGCACCACAAATCATAATTCGGACAAAAAAATCACTAATTGTACAAAAAGTTAATATTAGGACAAAAGTCAATAATTGAATAAAATTCACTACTTCAAAAACTTCGATTTGCACCAGAAGTGTCACCATTCAGACAAATGTCACCATTCGGACAAATGTCACCAGGTGGGCAAAAAGTCTATTTGCATCAAAAGTCATAATTTGGTCCAAAAATCACTAATTGTACAAAAAGTCCATATTTGGATGAAAGTCAGTATTTGTATAGATTCACTCAAAAAAGTCACTATTTGCAAAAAAAAGTCACTATTTGCAAAAAAAGTCACTATTTGCACAAAAAAGTCACTATTTGCACAAAAAGTCACTATTTGCACAAAAAGTCACTACTTGCACAAAAATTCACTATTTGCACAAAAAGTCACTATTTCATAAAAAGTCGCTATTTCATAAAAAGTCGCTATTTCATAAAAAGTCACTATTTCATAAAAAGTCACTATTTGCACAAAAAGTCACTATTTGGACAAAAAGTCTATCTACATCAAAAGTTATAATTTGGACAAAAAAATCATTATTTTGACAAAAGTCAATTGGCACCAGAAAAATTTATTTGTACTAAAAGTCGCCATTTCGACAAAAAGTCACTATTTGGATGATGAAAGTAACTATTTTAAAAAAGTCTCTTTCACCAGAAGTTACTATTTGCACAGAAAGTCACCATTTAGACAAAAAGTCACTATTTGGACCAAAAGTCAACATTGGCCGAAAAGTACTTATATATTTGCACCGGAAGTCACTATTTGGAAAAAAGTCACCCATTTTGGCCAAAAATTGCCATTTGAAAAAAAAGTTGTAATCTGCACAAGAAAGTCATTACAAACAAACGAGTAATTAACACAATTTGGACAAAACATTCGGATTAGGACAAAAAGTCACTATTTGTAAAAAAAATAAGACACAAAGTGAAAATTGTAATTGTTTTTTCAAATGGTAAACCTGAAAAAAGTGCAGATGCAAAATTCATAATTTTGGTCAACTCAAAAAGTTTATCATTTTTCAATTACATAATAAACTCATTAGAAAAAGTAATAGTTATAATCTAAACGTTCAGGTTCAAGTTTGTAATACATGAAATTCATGAAAAAAATAACGGATTTTTCAAAAAATCATTAAAAATTAATCGCAAGCTTGACGAGAAGATCTGAGAAAAATATGGTGATTTTGGTTAGAAAATCGCTATAATTTTGAAATAACTTTTGAAAATGCTTTAATTTTGGCAAAAAAAAATCACAAGAAAATTTGGTGGAAATTCACAAAAAAGTCAAAATTAGGACAAAAAGTCATTTTGCCAGTTATAAGAAAAATTCGTGTTTCTGATAAGAAAACTTTTGATTTTGTAACAAGTCATAATTTTACAAGAACGTTTCAATTTTGATCATAGAATCACAAAAAAGTGAAAATTAGGATAAAAAGTCATTTTTGTCAGTTGCAAGAAAAAGACCTGTTTCTGAGAAGAAATTTTTCAATTTTATAACAATGACGCAATACTACAAAACCGCTTCAATTTCAACCAGAAAATCACAGTTTTGGTAGAACGTCACAAAAAGGTCAAAACTAGGGCAGAAAGTCATTTACGTCACTTGCAAGAAAACGTGGCGTTTGTATAATAAGAAATTGTTTCATTTTATAACGTCATTAAGTCATAATACAAGAATGCCTCAATTTTGACCAGACCAGAAAATCACTATTTTGGTAGAAAGTCACAAAAAAGTCAAAATTAGGGAAAGAAGTCATTTTTGTCAGTTACAAAAAAATCATGTTTCTGTTTAAAAATCGTTTAATTTTATAACAAGTCATAATGCTGCAAAAACGCCACAATTTTGATCAGAAAATCACAAATTTTTTAGTAGAAAGTCACAAAAAGTCAAAATTAGGACAAAAAATCCTCAATGTTATCACATGGATGAAAAAGTCGTGCTTATTATGAGAAATTCATTCATTTCATTATAATTTGTAATGTCTTTGAAACGCTGTAGTTTTGACCAAAAAATCACAAATTCGGCCGAAAATTCCGAAAAAGTCCAAATATGGACAAAAAGTCATAAATTTCGTCAGAGGAATGAATAATTGAGGATTTTGATAGGTATTATTTTTAATAATTCCGTAACAACTCGTCTTCCTCAATTTTGAGAAAGAATACAAATTTTTTTCAAAGTCGTTGAAAAGTCCACGTTTGGACAAGAAGTCATCAAACAAGTCATGCTTTTAAGAAAAAAGCTAAAAATTGAATGAATGATTCTTAAAAATATCTCCATTTTGGTAAAAAGACATGAAAAGTTGATGAAAAATTTCAAGAAATAGTAATGAAAAAGTCATTTTTCGATAAGAAAAAGTCCATAAATTAAGAAAAAATGAAAAATGACCGCAAAATAAGCTAGAAAGTTTGAATATCGAAGAGTTAATTATTAGTAGAAGACATCTTCGCAACTTTTTATAAAAATTACATGTTTACGCTTTCCTTCTAAAACAACCACTTTTCTTCACCTCCCACCATTCGTAATCCTCATTCGCCGTTTACTAATCTCAAAAACCTACACTTGCGAAAAAACCACCAGATTACACAGACCAAATTTCCGCATGCACCGAAACACAAAATCGCCCTTTTGCGCCTACGAAGGTACCAAAACCTCCAACGCTCAAGTACCCCAACCCAAACACTCGGGCTACGATTACCTGAAAAATATGGTATTCAATTTCATAAATCCTGCCCAACGGCGACCTCCCCAGTCCCCAGATAATAGATTACCCGACGGTTAAAATTTTAATTAATGTTGAAAATGAGCACGATTAAGAAATCGTATTGTACATCGCGGTGCGGCGCAACGCAGCACGCTGCGATACCAGTATACTCGTAGTCGTAGAATTCCGTGTAATGGGCACTTGGGCAATACATCTGTTTTAAAATTTAAAACAAACCGTATTCAGGTAATGTAAATCGGCTTATGTATGAAAGCAGATTAAAACACGGATCGAATACAGTCGGCTACGCCGCGTATACGCTTTCACGATACAGCATAAAAGGTTTCAGGTTGGTAAAAAAATAAACTAACCGGCGGCCGGGTGCTAGGTGTGGGTTCGTTGGCACGGGGTCATAGGTACAGCTAATGAAATTGCGAAAAATTTACCAAAGTCTACGAAAACATTCCATTCGGCCTTGGCTACCAACCTAATATCTATTTACGAGATGCACATTTATGTCGTTTTATCGTATAGAGCGTTTTCAATGATCATTATGATGTGTGTTTTTTTTTTTTTTGCAAGAAAAAATAGGTATAGTAAATATACCTAAAAAAAAAAGGAACACGCGGTTACGAAATACATAAGTATACGTATTTAGGTACAAAGTACGAGTACAAACCACCTAATGATATTAAGCGTGTACCTTCTCGTATGGATTAACTGGAGCATAGGTGATTTTGTACGAGGTTAATGTAATTTGGTTTTATGGTTTATTTATAAACGTACGTACACATACGAACGTGTATCAATCGTTAAATACGGGATTATTAACCGTTATTAATGATATAATTAAATGTTCGCTGAATGGATTCGCAATTGCGGTGATTTCTTTGCCACTTCGGGCTTCGTTCGTTCGGAATTTATATTCGACTTCTGCCAAATCAATTGTCCCCTTTCAAAAAAAAGTGTCAAACAATTACAAAATGTGAAAAATTGATTATTTCACGATGAACGTGGTTGATCGTATTTCCTTCTTTTCAACTTTTCAAACTTAATATGCCAGCCTTGTTAAAATCCAGAACAAAGTGATCAAATAAAAAGTGCCAACGTGGGAAGTCGATGGTTTTGAAAATGAAAAAAAAAAAAAATATGGCTGCAAAAATTTCGAAAACTAAGTCTCCTAGAAAAAAACTAATTGCGCTTCGAAGAAAGAGAATTTCATGCCCAAGAATTTTTATTCTTAACATTTTTTTCTTAGAACCCTCAGTTTGGTCAGAAAATCCATGTTGATGAGATTTTTTTTCGATTTTCGAAACTATCTAATAATTTTCCATAAACATGGATTTTTTGGCCAAACTAAGGGTCTTCCGAAAAATAGCTAAAAATCGAAATTGTAGAGCTTGAAATTTTCTCTCTGCTAAGAAAAATTAGTCCTTTCAGGGGGCTTACTTTTCGAGATTGTTGTAGTCAATTTTTTTCATTTTTAAAACTACTGACCTTTTATGTAGACCATCTTGTATTTTCGAAGCATTAAAACATAAAATTCACTCAAACTTAATCACCAAAATCACCACCGACAAATATTTGAAATCATTTGCCTAACAATTCCAACGGCAGAAAAAATTCCAATTTATACAAAAAATTGATGTAGGCAGTTCAAAATTTGAACACAAGTCCTCTTGCTTCCTCACAAGTCCATATCTAGCACCATAACAGCCGCCTTGCCATGATTGGTGTAGAGCTGCTACCTTAATCTGGTTGGAAAAATTTTTGTATTATCTCTTCTTTCAAAATATTTTAAAATCCAACATTTTTCACTTTCTTTGTTTTGATAAATCTGCTCCAAAATAGCATTCTTTGCTTTTTCAAAATAAAATTTGACCCTTTTCTCACTGGAACAAATTGTTTCAATTCCACGCACTTTGGAAAATTCTTCCAAAAATTACAGTTTTTTAAATTTAAATTTTCTTAAAACTGTTTTTTTTCAGGTATTAAGGTGCCTACCAAATCGTAAAAATTAAAATTTCGTGTTTTTTTTCGTGCCATGGATAAAATTTCTAAACGAAATAACAGTCAAAAACATCATGAAAATTGTTCAAAAAAATCCCCTGAACCTTCTTGAAATTCTCATAAAAATGATTGAAAATATGATAAAAATGGTAAAAAAATGTTTTTTAAAATTCCATTAAAATTGTAAAAAGTTTCATAGCATTGGTAAAAATATTTTCGAAAACGCTGTAAAATCCGTGAAAACTGTCGAAAATCTCGTAAAAAACGTTGAAAATTTTGAAAAGCTTGTTGGAATTTTCATAACAATTGTTAAAAATAATGCAAAGTGTTTCGAAAGGAATACCTATCGTGAAAAAAGTTGAGACATTAAAAAATTATTCAAAAATCAGAAAAGAAGTGACGTAGAAACGTTAAAAAAGGGTACCCCCCATTAAGAGGCCAAAATGCCCCTGTCCTCAGATTTCGGAAAAATTTTAGTATAGTGTTGGGGGACCCTAAAAAACATTTTTCGTGGAAAAAATTTTTTCGTTTCCCACCCCCCTTCGCCAGGAGGTCGAAAAAATGCGATTTTCAGGTAAAAAATTATCAATTAACGGGTATCTGAGGGAAAATTTTGAAACAAGTGAAAATGTATGGAGGAAGGATGGGGCTTT